>SEYY01000585.1:166903-176903 GCA_009176605.1 Armadillidium nasatum
AAAATTTAATTTAAATAGTCATTTAATTAATTTGACAATCACTTAATTTAATTAATTTCATAAAGGCCATTTGGAGGGATAAAAGATAAACGTACGAGTCAAACGAAGATTTTAAAAAGACTTTGGCGGCAGCCATGATTAAAAATATTGGAACCAATAAAATTCCGATTAATTGAAAGTAATAAATTTGCTTCATTTATCATTTAAAACCAATTAATTATTTGATAATGCTTAAATAATTATCCCTAATAATTTGCAAAACAAATCTATCTGAGAAAGAATATTTACAAAAGTCATTTATTCTAAGAGAAGGAGCTAGCCTAACTCCTCCATGCTTGTTTACATAACGTGACCTTTCAAGATTGCGGCAGCAAAAAAAGTGAAGATCGAAATTTCTTTCTTTACTGCAGCAAAACTTGTGGAACACGATTCAACAATCTTCAAGATCTTTAATACAAACTTAACCGTGGAACGCCTCCAATACAAGGTATGAAACTAAAATACAAATATTATTTTACACTTGGAACAGCAACAATAATAATAATAATAATAATAATAATAATAATAATAATAATAATAATAATAATAATAATAATAATAATAATAATAATAATAATAATTTGATTTTTAAGTTTGTTAATTGAATTGTCGTAAAGACGTCCCAGGTTAAATATTTCAGATTTAGATCGTTAAGACTTCGATAAACATTGTTTTGTGAGCAAAAACTTCATCACTTTTAATTAACTACACTTAATTGTGTGTGTGTGTGTGTGTGTGTGTGTGTGTGTGTGTGTGTGTGTGTGTGTGTGTGTACAAAAAGAAAATTAGTTGAGGCATAACCAATATTAATTTTTTTTTTATATTTAAACATTTTCTATCATAAATAAAATATAATGCAAGTAATTTTGATATATATATCTTCTATCTATATCTATATATATATATATATATATATATATATATATATATATATATATATATATATATATATATATATATATATATATATATATATATATATATATATATATATATATATTATATATTTTTTTATTTATATATATTTATTTTTTTAATTTTTTTTAATAAAAAAATTAAATAAATTTAACTTTAAAAAAAAAGTAAAAAGTGAAAAATAAAATAAAAATTTTGTTTCATTTATAAACTGAAGTTATTAAAAATAAATTTATTTTCCCGCAATTTATATAACTTTATTTTTATTTTTATTTCTTGTGAAAGGGGTTAGGTATAATAATAATAATAATAATAATAATAATAATAATAATAATAATAATAATAATAATAATAATAATAATAATAATAATAATAATAATAATAATAATTTAATAATAATAATTAAAATAATATTTATAAATAATAAAAACAAGAATAATAATAATAATGATAAATTATCAAAATAGTAATATTAATTAAAAAAACAAAATAATAATAATAATAATAATAATAATAATAATAATAATAATAATAATAATAATAATAATAATAATAATAATAATGATAATAATAGTAATCGTTATTATTACTATAATAATAATAATAATAATAATAATAATAATAATAATAAAGATGATGAAAATTAAAACCATAATAATAATTAAAACAATACCTAATAATAATAATAATAATAATAATAATAATAATAATAATAATAATAATAATAATAATAATAATAATAATAAGAATAAAAATAATAATTGTTAATAATAAAAATAATAATAACAAGTATAATAATATCTCGTTTGAGTTTAATTTTAATATTAAATAAAAACTAACAATATGATTAAGAACTTTTTAAAAAATTTTTTAAATAAAATTTTAAATTTATATATTTAAATTTTATTTTAATTTTTTTTATTTAATTAAATTATATCTCATATTTTTATGAATTAAATTTTCATTTTTTTCTGAAAAAGTTTTTCAACATTTTAATAAAATATAAAAAATATTTTAAATAAAAAATTATTTTAATAAAAAAAATATTTCAAATGTTTAAAAAAAAAAAAAAAAGAATTTTTTTTTATTAATTATAATAAATATATATATTATATAATAATATATATATATTATATATATATATATATATATATATATATATATATATATATATATATATATATATATATATATATATATATATATATATATATATATATATATATATATATATATATATATATAATATATAATATATATAATATATTATATATATATATATATATATATATATATATATATATATATATATATATATATATATATATATATATATATATATATATATATATATATATATATATATATATATATATATATATATATATATATATATATATATATATATATATATATATATATATATATATATATATATATATATAATCAAATGTAATTTTCTCGATTTTTCACTTAATTATAATTATAATTATAAACTTTGAATAAATCATTATAATTTTATTTTGTCATTCATTTTACTTCGTCTGTTTCTTTATTATATAAATAGTTCCTTAACTCGATAATGTCACTTACATTCTGTCCCCTCAATTGTCTGTCACTTTTGTTAATAAAAACTTAACCATAAAACAGGAGTTACCAACCTTATGGACCCTTTGTGGACCCTTTGTCGACCCCTGAGTTCTAACTTATATTATTTATTTATAATGTTTTATCATGGACCCTTAGCTTATGCTATGGATCCCTGGGTTAAATTTTTTTCCTTGAGGGTCTCCTCAATGGTTCTTTGGTTCTCTGGGGGTCCATGTGGCATAAAGCAAACATTTAAAGAAAACTAAAAAAAAAAAAACTTTCATCTTATCTTCTAAGAGTAGATATACTGTTTTCTAATACATCTAAAATTATCTCATGTCTCACTCAAAAATATATCCCTCATGTCTCACTCAAAAACGTATTCCTCATGTCTCACTCAAAAATGTATCTCGAAAGATTTACTTCCAGGATCTCAAATCTTTTTTTTTTTCAAATCTTTATATTTAAGGGTCGTATACCACAAAGCAAACGAAACATTTGATATAAAAATATATTTCAGATAAATTTATTTATATCTGCAGGGTTAAATTTATATACATTTTTATTTGATGTTCGTGTACCACATCTGTGTGAAATATTTGGAATAAAAATATATACAGACAAATGCATTTTTATCTGCATGGTTAAATTTCCCTTTTTCTATATTTCTCTATAATTTCTATATTTATCTATTTTTATTCCTTTAATGTTATTTAATACTTTTCACCTCCCCACTCCTATGATAAGGTCCATATATATATATATATATATATATATATATATATATATATATATATATATATATATATATATATATATATATATTATATATATATATATATATATATATATATATATATATATATATATATATATATATTTGTTTAAATCAAAACCTTACTTTATGCAAAAATTTGAACTTCACAGTAATTAAAAATATATATATTTTATTTATTAATTAATATTTTAATTGATTCAACATTTTTCATTTTACTGCCGTAATTTATTAACTTGCGTTCATATTATTTTTTAATTAAAATTTCCAAATTAGTATACGATAAAATCTTTTAAAATTTGTTCAGGGAAATATTATTGGAACGATTAATAATATTGGAACAAATTTTCAAACACGGAACGCTTAAACTCTTCTAAAAAAAAAAAATTGCTTTATATTAAACGAAGTAATTAAATATTTGATTTCATGTAAAATTGAATATTTAATAATGATTTTTAAAAATTATCAAAGGGTTAGATAGGAAATGGTTAGAAAAAAGATGCTAGGAAAAGGTTAGAAAGAAAAGGCTTGAAGAAGGTTAGTTAGGATAAAACGAGTTAGAGAGGAAAAAGAGTTTAGAAAAAAAGTAGAGACTAAGAAAAGGTTAGAAAAAAAAGACAAGAAGAAGGTTAGAAAAAGAAAGTCTTGAAGAAAGTTGGATGGGGTAAAATGGTTTAGAGAGGAAGAAGAAGTTAGAAAAACGTTAGAAAAGACTAGGAGAAGATTAGAAAAGAAAATGCTTGAAGAAAGTTGGATAAGATAAAATGAAATAAAGAGGAAGAAGAGATTAAAATAATAAAAAAAAAAGTTAGGAAAACGTTAGAAAAGAAATGCTAGAAAGAAGATAGAGAAGAAAAGGATAGAAGATTAGATAAAAAAAATGACCAGAAGAACGCTAGATTGGGAGAAAAGGATAGAATAGGGAAAAAATTAGAAAATCAAAAAATATTAGTGCAATTATTAATACAAATATATAAAATAAAATAACTCTTTAAAACGAGCAGTATAAGATAAAAAGTCTTATAACAAACAAACCTGAAGAATAGAAAAATGAGTCTGTAAGACTGATTTTGGATATTCCAGGCTTTTGGCTTATAAGAATATTCAGACTGCAAGAAATTAAGAAAATATTTCAAATTTAATGGCAAATCAGTCCTGAAATTTCAAAAGTAAAAGCATAGCTTCACTGCAAAAATTGTCCTAACGAATCGTTGGGACATATAGCAAAAATGTCACAATAAAAATTTTCAATAGAGAAAAGACATGTTAAGCATAAGAAAAGTCACTTCACCGATTTATTTTCTATTTAGAAAATAACTGAACACATTTGTTGTGACATTTTTAACATTTGTCACAACGATTCGTTAGAACAATTTTTGCAGTGTTCGTCAGTTTGGTTATCAACTCGCAAAAGAGGGACTACGGGATCGATCCTCATCTTGGTTCTAAAGTTTTCCCAGTCTTTTACCCAACTAAAAGAACTTCGATTTTGATACTCGTTCATTACTTTACAAATAAAAAAAGATCACCACCTCTCCATGTGTAACCTCAAGGGGGCTTCGAACACCTTTTCTAAAAAGCTTTTCAAAAACTTACAAATAGATGACTAATAAATTCCGTAAAGATAATTATTTATATTTATTTATATTTATACTCGTTATTATTATTATGTTTATTATGGATCTTCCGCGTTTCATTCCTACATTTTACTTTTTATGACAAATGATAAGAATCGAACAACAAATTTGTCTTCAACTTAAACTAAAAATTGCAAATAATTATACAAAATTAATCCATTAAAATTATTGTGAAGTCCAAAAAAGTTACAAATGTAAATAAAACAATTCTTTTGAGCCTTTAAAAAAAAAATCCTTTTTATAAATAAATAAATATTTCTTAAAGTTGAATTGTTGCATTTTTATATTCTTTTAAATAAATATTATTATTATCATTATTATTATTATTATTATTATTATTATTATTATTATTATTATTATTATTATTTTTATTATTAATTAATTTTTTTTTATTATTATTATTATTATTAAAACCTAACATTACCTAAGTTAATCTAACCTAACCTAACCTTAACCTAACCTAACAGAACCAAACTCAACCTTTCCTAACCTAACCTAACCTAACCTAACCTAACCTAACCTTACCTAACCTAACCTAACCTAACCTAACCTAACCTTACCTAACCTAACCTAACCTAACCTAACCTAACTTTACTCTAACCTAATCTAACCTAACCTAACCTACAACAAGCTTAATCTAAAGTAACGCAACTTAGTCTGATCAAACTATGTAATGTAACATAAATTTTTAAAAAAAATAATTTTTTTATACACGCAATAAAACCACAATTTAGGTTTGCTTCCAAGAGCTAGATATCTAAATTATTATTATTATTATTATTATTATTATTATATATATATATATATATATATATATATATATATATATATATATATATATATATATATATATATATATATATATATATATATATATATATATATATATATATATATAGGTTCAATCCCAAAAGATGTTACACTTTTTTCTAATACCTAAAATATTAGGTTAAATAATGAAAATATAGGGTAAAAAAAAAAAAAAAAAAAAAAAAAAAAAATTTTATTTCAGATAATTTGAATTCATAAGGTGAAGTTAAATAATATTAAAATAATGTTCCTTTTTTTATTTCAAGTTAATTATTATTATATTATTATATTATTCACAACAAACTTGACAACTAAATAAATTGAAGAACTAAATAAATATTTCTTTTTTTAAAAAATTAATGGAAATGGAAAAGAACTTATTGAACTTCACATATTAAAAAATACGAATAACGTTATTTTATCTTATATTGGGGGTTTTCAACTTTTTTAAGGAAATTAAACCACTAAAGAAAAGTGTAACATCTTTTGGGATTGAACCTATATATATATATATATATATATATATATATATATATATATATATATATATATATATATATATATATATATATATATATATATATATATATATATATATATATATATATATATATATATATATATATATATATATATATATATATATATATATATATATATGCGTAATATATATATTTGAAATATATATTTAATCATTTTGAGCTTCACAATAACTTGTCCGAATCCATAAATTCTTTTATAAAAATTAAATGTAGGAATGAACCGCGGTTGAACCTTTATTATTATTATTATTATTATTATTATTATTATTATTATTATTATTATTATTATTATATCAATTAATTTATTATTATTATTATTATTATTATTATTATTATTATTATTATTATTATTATTATTATTATTATTATTATTATTATTCTTATTATAACTATTATTATAATTATTATTATTTATTATGATTATCACTATTTAATAATAATAAATGATAAAATAATAATAATAATAATAATAATAATAATAATAATAATAATAATAATAATAATAATAATAATAATAATAATAATAATAATAATAATAATAATAATAATAATAATAATAATAATAATAATAATAATAATAATAATAATAATAATAATTTTTTTTTTTTATATAATTTTTTTTTATTTATAATATATATATATATATATATATATATATATATATATATATATATATATATATATATATATATATATATATATATATATATATATATATATATATATATATATATATATATATATATATATATATATATATTATGATGTTTATTATTATTATTATTTTAATCAATTCTGGAAATTTTTTTATCCACTGAAAATCCACGGATAATTACACCCGAATTTCGTTATCATTTGATTTATGAGTAATCCCCTTTTAGTTGATATTTTGCTGAGTCAGCAACTATATATATATATATATATATATATATATATATATATATATATATATATATATATATATATATATATATATATATATATATATATATATATATATATGGGGAGAGAAGTTGAGCTCCCGAGGCGATGAGGTTACCCCTATTGAGTATATGGGGTGTTAATGATACTTCCCATCTCACTCCAGTGCCCAATGGTCCGCATCCTTTTTCGCTTATCACATTCTTCTACACGGAGTAGTCTCTACTTTCACACACACAAAAAAAACACTATTGGAGGTACATCTTTTTTTAAAAATAATAATAATAATTAATGACGTTCACTACAGTAGCCTTGGAGAAGCTTTTTTTTTTTTACACGTCACCACTACTCACGGGCAAAGCTCTGTTCAAGGAAGGGGCTGAAATAATAATAATAATAATAATAATAATAATAATAATAATAATAATAATAATAATAATAATAATAATAATAATAACCCCTCATCCACCCCTTTCCCCATCATTACTTGGGAGTTGGTAGCCTTTGGTGATGGGTTTGGCGTCACCAGGACTTTGCAGCTGACTTGCTCTGCTGTATGGTCTATTTTTTCCATGAATTTCTGCAACCTTCGCGGTCATAAAAGCAATTTCCACTTTGTTCAACATCACCTCTCTCCTTCTAGACCTTGCCTTTTGTTCTTGACCAAAACTATGGTGCTGGAACTCTCTGACAGCAAACCCTACTTTGTTTCCTCCTACTGTCTTTATCTTCAATTTTCAGCAAAAAGGTGGTTGTTGTGCATACGTGCGTCCAAACGTGTTTCTTCTCGTGCCTCTAATTTGGAGTCTTCCAAATTTTCCACCTAGTGGGTAAAGCTCTTTTTGACATTTTACGACTAAATAAATTTGTTCTGTTTATTATCTCCTAACTCTATTGACTACCCTAAATTCTTTAACTATCCTAAACTCCAAAATAGAGCATATTCTCTCTTCTTCTTCTTTCTCCAAAATCATCATTTTAGGTGATTTCAACGTTCACCACTGCCAATGGCTTTCTTCTAGGTCTCATGATAAAGCCGGTGAAGGTAGCTTCCATTTCGCTATCCAAAACGACCTTGATCAGTTGGTGCAACTCTTTACTCGTATCCCTGATCGTCTTGGAGATGAACCCAACATTTTAGACCTTTTTCTACGATGTCAACCTCTATCTACCTCTGGGTTCCTCCTGTCACATTCTTATCTCTGTATCCTCTTCTATTTTTTCAAGTATTCCGCAAGAAAGACCCCCTCCTACTGCAAGGAAATGTTTGTGGCATTTCAGTTCTGCAAGATGGTTGGACTCGCGGTCGTATTTCTTTGATTTCCCATGGAATGATAATTGCAGAATGAGTGTGCAGAAAACATTACCGAGGTGATTTTCTCTGGCACGGAGTAGAACATTAAAAATTCTTATCCCTTCTACTAAGCCTAGCAAACCTTGGTTTAACTCTGATTATTCTCGTGCTATTCTCCTCAGGGATGCTGCCTTCAGGGATTACCGTCGTCTTCAAATTCCAGAAACTCATGCAACTTATATTTCATCCAGGCATCGTGCAAAATTTATTCTCTGCAACACCAAAAACTTTTTTTCCGTAGAAAATGCAATAATCTTTCTTGTTCCTCTTCTTCACGCCTTTTCTGGGATTTTCCGAAAACTATCAATTTTAACTTTCTTTCTTACATTTTCTCTCCTCTAGTATATTCTGATGGCACAACTGCCGTTATGCCTTCTTCTAAAGCTGAACACTTTGCTCAAACTCTTGCCTTTAATTCAACTTTAGACAATTTACGAGCTATTCCTCTTCCTTCAACCCCCTCCAACTCATTTATGCTTAAAATGTGTAATTTCTTCTAAAGATGTCATATCTGCTTTCTCTGAGCTTAACACTAAGAAGGAGTATGGTTCTGAAGGTGTTGTTCCTGTGGTTCTCAAAACTTGTATTTTGTGCTTACACCCTGCCTAGGTAAACTATTTCGTCTTTGTCTTTCTACTTCAACCTTCCCTTCTTGCTGGAAACGTGCGCTCATTCAGCCTGTGCCGAAGAAGGGGGATCGCCTTTAAACTTCAATCTATGGTCCCATTTTTTTTTAACTCTTGCCTCTTTTTTTGGCATTTCGGAATCTTTTGCTGTCGCGCTGGACATATCGAAAGCTTTCGGTAGAGTCTGGCACAAAGCTTTGATCTTAAAACTTGCCTCTTTAGGTATCTATCCTTCTCTCTGTAGTCTTCACTCCGATTTTCCTTCTGGTCGTTCTATAGCTGCTGTTGTAGACGGTAACAGTTCTTACTTTAAATCTATTACATAGTGGTGATCCTCAGCGTTCTGTCCTATCCCCAACACTTTTTCTACTTTTTATTAATGACCTTCTCTCTATAAGTTCATTTTCTATCCACTCCTATGCTGATGATTCCACTCTTCATTACTCCTTTCATTTTGAAAGACGCCTCTTCCAGCAGAAGTTAATTGATGTTAGAATGGTGGCCTTAGGGCAACTAACCTCTGATTTTCATTTATTTCAAACTGGAGCAATGAAAACATCGTTGTTATCAATGCCTCAAATACTTCCGTCTCTCTACTCGACACAATCTTCAACACAACTATGAAATCTTCGAAAACACAAATAAAACCTTCATCTCTCCTTAATATTCTAGGAGTTTCTTTCTTTCGTAATCTTTCTTGGAAGGATCACATTACTTCTCTTTCTAAGCAAGTTTCTAAGAGGTTGAGTGTTCTGAGGTGCCTTCAGAAATTTTTCACTCCACCCCATTAG
>SEYY01000585.1:179403-181903 GCA_009176605.1 Armadillidium nasatum
GATTCTAGAAAGAGGTTTGAAGGATAATTATTTCTTAAATTAACAACATTCGGCCAGTTAATATATTACTTCTTATTTTTATCTCCATATATCTTTCTATTAGATAATATATATTTTAACATTATGCACACACACAAATATTTTCGTTTCTTTATAAAAAATATATATCTGAATTTAAAACAAAAAAAATAAAATAAAAAAAATTTGATATAACAATAGTTGGCATATAGATGATCTGAAATCTATTCTATAATGAACAGCCCTTTATATATTTAATTTAATGATAACTTATCAACATCACATTCTTCTTCTCGTCAAAGTAGTAGCATAGAGTGGACAAAGTGCTTATTCTATTGTTTTGCTATTTTAATATACAAGCAGATAAGCATTACAGAAACGCTCCCAAGTTACAAGGCAGTGTAGAGTGAACACTTGCAAAGGAACAGTTAAGTTCCCAATACGATATGCATCTAGATACAGTGTTATTGTTAGTAACTTTTTTTTTGCAATTGTTATGATCATCTTTGTAACTGAAATCTGAGACTATGTATAAATCAATATGCTTTTCTTTTATTCTATTCTCTCTCTCCCTCCCTCTCTCTCTCTCTCTCTCTCTCTCTCTCTCTCTCTCTCTCTCTCATTCTCTCTCTGTCTTACATTCAGTTACTAATTTATTCACACATGCAAACACAGACACACGCATATATTTAAGACTTTTCAAAAGCATCCAAAAATTAAGCTATAAGTAAAGATAATTAACTATAGTGATTGTAAAATAAATTCTAACAAAATTTGGCAGTGTCTATGATGACATCTAGATTTCAGTTTCAAAGGCACATACTTTTCAGTAATAGTATCTAGAATAAAGGTAAGGATAACGAAGACTTAAAGGTAAATAACTACTTAAGTAGGGATAGCGGTTGTAATAGTAGGACGAGTCAGTTGATGGAGAGTAGTAGCGGCTGTAATAGTAACGTGAGAAATACGGAGATAGGTATGGGTAATAGTCATAGCGAGAGTAATACCGAGGGCTGTAGTATGATGAATCATAATAACGAGGTGTATAGTAAAAGGAATCTGGTGTGGTTCTAATGTATAAGTAATTTCTGTAGTAAGGCTTAGTCACGTCATAGCTAGAGATAACTGGTGATGTGGACCTAGTTTCAATAACCTTTGAAGATGGACCTGCAGAGGCTGAACGTGCATGGCGATCTGGATAGTACACAGCATCAGGAACCACAGTCTGAGATCTTATGGTTCTGTAGACAACAGGAGAGGCACTGCGAGCTCTGTCATAACTAGAAGGATATCTGTCCACGGTTCTCGCTCTTGAACGGGACTCAGTTTCGTAATCCCAGTAACCACCAGATATTGGGTATCCACTGCGGGTGACTGGCCTTGTGAGAGGCCAGTAATTTGTAGAAGAATACATCGGGCGATGATCCGGATGAAAAGCTGGAGCAAGAGTTTGGTCCGGAAGGGGTTCCTCTAATTCAGGAGATACTTGGCGCTTAATATCAACAAGGGAACCAGAGCGCTTTAATTCGTATTCGAAGTCGCACAATTGAGATAAGAATCCTTGGTTAGGGAAGATGCTGCGGTGTGCTCTGTCAAACAGATTTTAACACCTTTAGTTTTTAATTATATTCATAAAATTGAGCAAGACACTTATTGCAGTCTTAAAATTATAAGCACCTATTAAATGTCACCGATATTTATGGATATGAGAAAATTTTACCGATTAATATTTGATTAAAATTTGAGATAATTTAATTAATAAATAAACTGCTAATTTGTAATTTGAAACAAAAAAAAAAAATTTAAGATGATTATTTTCATTGTCTTTATTCATAAATGAGAAAAAAATATTTAAAATTAAATAAAAATATTTTATTTTATGTATTTATTCAATTAATAAATTTTTATATTACTATCTCTTGCTTTGTATATTTGTCTTTTGTATATAATAATAATAATAATAATAATAATAATAATAATAATAATAATAATAATAATAATGATAATGAATAATAATAATAATAATAATAATAATAATAATAATAATAATAATAATAATAATAATAATAATAAAAATATTGTTTTCAAAAAATTATGTAAATAACTAAAAATTAAGATGTAAAATAATTAGCTATTATTTTAGAAATTAAAGGCATGTTTAATTTAGATATTTACTTAAAATTTTTCTAAATCTAAAAAAAAAAACTTTAACTGTGTTAATAGAATACCACAGTGCAACTAGTAAGAATAACTAATAAAATAAAATATTTTTTTAATGTAATTATGTTAATATAATATTTTTAAATATAATTAATTAAAAACAACGTGGTTAGATGGAAGAGTATTATGATTGTTGGCAAAACTGATAAACTTATATTAATAGTATAATGATTGTTGGCAAAATTTACATACTTATTTTAATATAATTAAGATGTTGGCAAAACTGATTAAGTTCTTTTAATAGCATTATGATTGTTGGCAA
>SEYY01000585.1:234403-239948 GCA_009176605.1 Armadillidium nasatum
ATCTACTACAAAATCTTTTTTTTTTTCCAATTTTTCCCCAATTTTTTTTTACTTTATTTTTTTTAAATAATTGATTTAATAGGACCAATTCACTTACGTATAATATTCTATTCAAAGCTCTAACTATCTCTATTTACTTATTTTCAAATTATAGAAATTAATGTTTTAGTTTTCCTCAAAATTTAAGTGCTGAGAGTTCCAACGCTAAAAATAAATATTTTGTTTTCATTTTAATATTTACCTTAATAATATAATAATAAAAATTATAAAATATTCTTAAAAATAACAATATAATATAGTTTACTTGTTTTCTTCAAAATTTAAAATTTAATTATAGTGAATTGTTTCTATCAGTCGCATTTTCCTCATTTTCATATAAAATAAAAATTTAAAATAATTTGAACTTTCAACAAAAAAAATTATAATTTAAATAAACTACTTAATTAAGCTACTTAACTAATTATATTTACTTATTAATTATTACTTAGGCGAATAAGCTTACTAATAAAGACTTGTAGCTAAAAAATTTAAAAAAAAAAAAATAAAAAATCATAATATTTTTAATTTGATTCATATATATATATATATATATATAATATATATATATATATATATATATATATATATATATATATATATATATATATATATATATATATATATATATATATATATAATTTTTTTTAAAATCCCCAACCCTTCTTTTGAAAGTTTCAAAAAATGATTTATAACACTTTCAAAATATTATGCTACTGACATACACGGAAACTGAGTCAGGCTGTTAATACATTGTTAATACTATAGGATTGGCAGATACACTAATACTGTGCAGTGCGATGAAATACAGTGAGTGTTCTGCTCACTTTGGTGCTGTGAGGCACAAAATTTCGGAGTCCTTGTGGTACAGTGCAGTGAACTGTTTTTTTCACACTTAGTAAGATGCTGGACTGGAACAACCCTAGTTAAAACAGAACACCGCTCGATGTGATTTTCGTCTTCATAAACTTTTTAAACTAAACCAAGTGAGAGTGGGAAACTGCTGTCATTAGTCTTCTGGTATAATCCTTTAAGCCAGAGCTTCTCAAAGTGGAGGTAACGAGAAGTTCTTTTATTTATTCGATTTTATTATGGTAATTGGAAAAAGGGGTCGCCAAAAAATTTACTTGAGATGGGATAGCGATGAAAAAAACGTTTTGGGGTGCCTTGCTTTAAACAACCAGATACAAAGAGAGTTAAATCTTCAAGGTAATACAAACTGTAAAAGTAGTAAATAGTGAGCTAAACCTTTCTTTGATGTACAGCCAAAATACTTCTTAAGCAAAAGTAAATTTTTACCACTTCTGGGTCACTGAAAACAAAAATAATAGCTAAAATGTTCATATTAATTGTTCATTAAAATTGTTCATTAACTCTTCGAGTACAAAAAGGCACAATTTATGCGTGTTCTAAACCATTCACACTCTTTCACTCTTTCCATTATTGTTTCAGATGTCGAAGAAAATGATTGTTTTGTACAGAATTCGATCTACATAAGTAGAGTTAAAATGAAATCATTAATTTATTTACATTTCTATTTTAACTATTTTAATACAAATATTTATCTATTTCATCAAACTGTTATTAAAGCCACATAGATATCTTGTTTATTTAGTTCGTGTAGGACATATGCTAATTTTTTTATTACGCTTTCAGTGTAAAGATTTTGTGTGCGATAACACAACTTCTGATTTACATTTCTCTAATTTCTAATTTACATTTCTCTTCTTTAAGTTCTTTTAGATGCTGCGGTAATTGTGGTAAAGTGACTTTTGAATCGGAAACGCAACATAACTGTTATGCTTAAGAAAAATCCTATTTTTTATATTTTCAATGCAAAACTGGACACCAGGACTAAAAGTAAGCTTCTCACATTAAGCAACACTTGAGCAACATCCAAACACTCTATTAACTGCTCGCTCTGTGCCTTCCATGTTCGCCCTGTTCATACCTGTTCCGTATGAACCGGAATCGTTTTTCACCTGAGTCAAAAGAAGAAAAAGGATGAGGATTGTAATCCGGGACCATCAGTATCAAATAACCAAATAACGTCATAACTCTAGGTGAACCGTAAGACCTTATTCGGAATTTGAAAACTCATAAGATTGAAGCAGAGCTATTAGGCTCAGGACTACAACAGTGGAATCTCCTCGCAGCTGTTCTTTTACCAAATTTAATGGCCGTCATCAGTTTTTCCAACTCATTCTTCTTTATGAAAGGTGATCTACTATCTTGCAACAATAGCAATGGTTTGATAGTCGCACTTAACATAAAACATGATCCATGTGACTGGAAGTTCTAATAGATTCCTTCAAGCGGAGTCTTAAAGCTGCTCAGTTGCTATATATATATATATATATATATATATATATATATATATATATATATATATATATATATATATATATATATTATATATATATATATATATATATATATATATATAAACTATCAATTACATTCGGTTATGGAACGCACATGAAATTTATGACAATATAAAGCAGATATTGAGATGTATAAACTAAGACCATCACAAATGGAAGGTCTGTTTAAATTTGTAGGTTATTGCACTTGTGATGAGTTTTGCAGGGTAGTTATATAAAATACTGCTGTTTTTATTTGAATGGGATAGTCGTAAAAGAAGTTCTCACTACATCAAGAGAGACTGGCCACTCTTTCCTTCGTTGGAGTCGGGGACGAAGAACATTATCCACAGCTTGTTAAATCAAGTAAGGATTTGTTATCGCCTGTACATGTAAAACTGTGATTCAAGAAAATGTCTATCAAATCCATATATAAAACAAACTAGGCTTTCAAGTACATCAATCACTTCAAAATTTCCCAGCATTAATTAGGCCACAATAACGGAGAGTGTTTTCATTGTTCCTCAAATTCGTGAACTTTTTAGAGATAGTCAATTTGATTCTCTACAGCATGACAAGGACAACACTGCTTGGAAAACATTCAAGGTAGTTGCAACAAGATATCTTGGGAACAAATGAGCACAATACTACATTGAGTTGGTAGGAAACCTCAAAAAGGCATATAAATGATGATAGGCTGTAACAAGTTACTTAAGGTTCATATTTTGAATTCGCTTTTCGATTTCTTTCCACCGAACTGTGGTGTAGTAAGTAATGAGATCGATGAACGATTTCACCAAGACATTTCATCAATGGGAAAACAATACCAAAGTAAATAGATCAGAACAATGCTTAAACAGTGATTGGAGATATTCCATTTGATCATACAATGCCTATAAGTGACAAGCTAAAAAGCTTGTATAAGTCTACCGTGGCTCAAACTGCAGGGTGATTGACTCACGTGCTTGAGAGCGCCGGTTCGATCCCACTTGGGGATCCTAGGTATATATTACCTAGAAAAATTCCTCTCCTCGAATAGGGCAATGCCCGTGAGGTGTAAACTTTAAATAAAAAAAAGGAGAGTAACCATCGAATATGGACTGAATTTTGAATTAATTGCTAAAAATTTATACATAATACTGTGAAAGTTTTATATAATTGTAAGAACTAACCAACAATGCATGATAAATCAGCATATTTTTACATTCTCTGAGCGAATAGCTTCTCTATTCACAATATAAATAGACTGTATGTGATAATAAAGTAATTAAATCATTACACACCTATTATCTTTGAAACTTTAGCCAACAAGCAATTTTACGAGTAATTGTAATTTTTGAATTCAGCACACCAAAATGCATGTTCAACAACTTGTTTCGTCTCAACAGCTGACGACTTTTTAAAAATTGTTGAAGATTTATACAATACTTTAGGATAAGAAATTAAAAATCGATAAAATCTTAAGCAAACAATAATATTAATATTACAACAGTCATACGTGTTATAGATATTATGACATTATTATTATTATTATTATTATTATTATTATTATTATTATTATTATTATTATTATTATTTATATTATTATCATCTTATATATATATATATATATATATATATATATATATATATATATAATATATATATATATAATATATATATATATATATATTATATTATATATATATATATATATACTACTATTGTTAGGAATAATGTAATACAACGATATACTTTACACACTATGACGGAAGGAAGTTTTTGGAAATTTAACTTCTTCCCCATTTGAGGGACGCCAATCTTACGAATAAATATTTTTTTAAGCTTTTTTTTTTAAAAGAAATTTTATTTAAATTATATAAAATAGATAGAATAGATAGATAGATAGATAGAGATATAGAATTTGCTGGAAGAAAGAGAAATAGGAACAAAGATAGAAAGGGCATGTGCGTATATCTGTGTGAGAAGTGAGAGAGAGAGAGAGAGAGAGAGAGAGAGAGAGAGAGAGAGAGAGAGAAATATTTTATCAATTTGTAAACAAATTGGTTACATTAAATTTGCAACGCGTGAAGTAAAAATTGCTAAAAAGCCTGGAAAACATTTTTTTTTTTTTTTTTTTTAAACATCTCAGAGTGAGAAAGCTAGTGTTGAATTTAACTATTTAAATGGAAATTGTTTTTATTATTAATTAAAACTATATTTTGAATCTAACATACTTATTGTGCTCACTTTATACCTTCTCTCGCTTGCTCTATTAAGTTTTAAAAAGAAGAAGAAAAAATTGATAATTTCAAAAATCAAATAGTACGACCACCATCTCTATTTCAGAAAATGTTAAGTTTAATGTTAATTTAATAAATATATATATAAATATATATATATATATATATATATATATATATATATATATATATATATATATCATATATATATATATATATATATATATATATATAGTATTGTAGACGACCCACCGTTTATCCTTTAAATCTATTAATAGTGATGTTCCTGAGGGTTTTGTATTATCTCTAACTTTTTGTTTTTTATTAATGGTCTTCTCTCTATTACTTCATCACCTATCCACTCCTATACCGACGATTCCACCCTCCTTACTCAGTTTATTTTGAAAGATTCTTACCTAATAATAATTTCTATTTGGGGTAGAGAAATTATGGTTGTTTTCAATGCCTCAAAAACTTAATTCCTCCATATTGCTAATCGACATATTCTACCCCACAACTCGAGATCTTCGAAACACTAACTTAAGCCTTATCTGTTTAAATATTATTGGTGTTTCTTTTTCTCGTGATCTTTCTTGGAAAGATCACATTGCTTCCCTTTCTAAGTAAACTTTAAAGAGGTTGGATGTTGTGATGTGCCTTGTTCACGTAACCCAGTTTCTTGCTTTTTATAAGGGTGTGATTTGCCCCTGCATAGAGTACATCCATACATTTAGGAATGCTCCACTCACACAGCTCTCCTTGGAAATGTGAAGTCTATGGCTTTTCCCCTTTTTAAAGGTTTTGTTCCCACTAACTTTTTCGAGTCTTTTCCAGTCGAACTATTGAGATACTTTATATAATACACAGAGAATCAAAATTTCTTCCATTGTGAAGAAATTTGGCTGTCCAGGTGAAGTTAAAGAA
>SEYY01000585.1:240048-242548 GCA_009176605.1 Armadillidium nasatum
TTTTTTTTTTTGTATTTTACCTTACAACGTGTTTGTAGAGATAGATATCTAAAATGTCTCACGATCGAACTTTAGTTATACCCCTCTTCTAGAATTCCTGAAAATTTGGACAAGCTCAGTCATGAATAAAAACGTTAAATAGAAAAAAAGTGAATGGGTATGTATCTTAAAATATATAAAAGTTACAGAAATTTGTCAAGAATTCGGAAATGTGTATCTCGCCCAATAATGGAGAAAGGAGAGATTCCAAAAAAATTTTATACTTTATATAGTGAAAATTTTATTTCAAAATATAATAATCAACCCAAAAAGCCGAAAAAAATTTCCTAACTCTCTTAAAATGTTTCAAAAGACTGGTAGTATTGCAGATAAATAGAGAAGTCGCTGAAGACGTATAGTAAATGATGAAGGCACAACAGGAACGATACTCACAGCGCTTATACTGAATCCCCGAAAAAGAATAAAACGGTTGTATAGTGAAAGTAGTGTCAGCAGATCGAGTATTAGGCGCATTTTGAAAAGGAACAGATGACATCCTTATACAAATTGTACATGGCGCAGCATCTGTGTGAAAACATCCAGGATAGACGGATGAAATTCTGTGAATGGACAATCAGCAATTGAATGAGGATGAAAACATTTTATCTATGATTTTGTTTACTGATAAATCGAATTTTTACGTTAATGGAGAGGCTAATCGGCAAAATGTACGATATTGGAGTAATAAAGATATAAGGTGCTGGTAAATTGATGGTGTGTGCCGAGATATAGGGTGGCAGAATCATTGGACCGTTTACAATACAGGTATTTTTAATGCAGAAAAACATCTTCTCATGTTACAAGAAACGATTTTCCCATCACTGGTGAACGAGGACTGCTACTTTCCAGTTTACTTCCAGTAAGATGGGGTTCCAATTCACTATGGTATTCATGTGTGGTATTGGCTGGATCAACAGTTTCCAGATTCTTGGTATGTTCGTCATGGTCCTGTGGATTTGACCTCGTAGATCCCCTCTCCTTTGATTTTTTTTCCCATTATTTTCCTTGAGTGCACGTGAAGGCCTTGGTGTATCAGAAAAAAAATGCGAAACCTAAATCACCTTGAGGAACATTTTGATGAATGATAACCCCATCACAAACATAACTTCAGCTGTGCGAATGCGTGTTCGTAAGCAATGGTGGACACGTATTTCAGGTCCGTTTTAAAAGCAATGGCAACCATGTGGAACATATTATATGAATAAAATACTTTTTTCATAAACCTTTTTGCATTTCCTCCCCGTATGGTTTCTTATGACACACCTTGTATATCATCTTCGAACTAGTTTTTGATAACAATTTCCCTTCTGTGGCTTTGAAAACATGAAATACTTTTAAAATTAGCAGTTGCAGATTCATTTGCATTTTCAATAGCACGATTTATCAGGAAATCGATGGAGCTGCCAAGGGAGCCTGTTTAGGTGACCTCTTCCTCAACCATTTGGAGAAGCAGTTCCTCATGGACTCTAGCATTCCCAGACTCGGTTATTACAAAAGATATGTGGATTATATTTTTTGTTTATTCGATAATTCACAACTAACCTTCCTATTCACTTATCACATTAATAATCTCCATCCCAACATAAAGTTAACTATGGATCTCGAAACACACTCAATACACTCTCTTACTCTTACACACTCTTACCTTTTTGAGATGTCCATATAGTCAGGACTTCCACTTCCTTTTCCACGTCTCCCTCTCAAAGACGCCTCCCAACTTTTCAATTTCATTTGATGATTTTCCCGTCTCTTCTGATGACAATATAAAGATCCTTGGACTTCACATTGTCTTGGAAACCGCACATCACAATGGTTGCTAGGGTGGCGTCAAAGAAGCTGAGAGTTCTCTTTAGACTGCCAGAATTTTTTTCCTTCTTCGCAGTTACTCTATACAAGGGCCTCATCCCCCCTTGTATGGAGTACTGCTCTCATATCTGGGGTGGCTCAGGTTTCACCCGTCTGTTGGATAAGGTTGAGTCAAAAGCTAAAAGACTTTTAAATTGTTCCGCTTTTTCTAATTCACTTGACCCTTTATCTTTGCGACGTGACGTTGGTTCTTTCACTCTTTTCTTTAGGTACTTCAGAGGCAAATGCTCGAGGGAACTGTCCACTCGCATACCTCCACCTTTACAACGTCATCGTAGCAAAAGGGGTGCATTGTCTGCACAAATTTTGAATGAACATGGGCAACTCTATGATTATCCTCTGTGGTGATTCCTTCCTTCCTGTCACCTCTGTTTAGTGGAACTCTCTCCCATCTTCTGAGTTTCTTGCAGATTTTGATCTCAATTTTTTAAAGCTCGCGTCTGCGCTCACCTAAGAAATTTGCATTAGGTGGGACCTATAGGTTTGTTTTTTTTATTCTTTTATTTTACTTTTATACCTCAAACATCCCCTCCTTGAATAAGACTTTTGCCCGTGAGCGGTGGTGATGTATAAAAAAAATAAAAAAATAAAAATA
>SEYY01000585.1:247548-255048 GCA_009176605.1 Armadillidium nasatum
TGGATTTGATTCAAAATGAGACGGACTTTCTTAACTCTGTCGTAACCGGAGACGAATCCTGGATGTTCGAGTACGACCCAGAATCGAAAAGGCAGAGCAGCGAGTGGCACACAATCATAATGAGCGCTAATGAGCAAGTCTCGCATCAAAACTATGCTCATTTTTTTTTTTTTTTTTTTTTGACGTCCGAGGAATCATCCATTTTGAGTTTATACTGCAAGGACAAACTGTCAACTCAGCCTTTTACCTGCAGATGTTCAAGAGATTGAAACGCCGGGTCGCGTACGTGAGGGCTGACATTAAAGCTCCACCATGACAATGCCCCAGCCACACGGCCTTCATCGTTACCAATTTCCTGGCCCGGAGCAACACCCCGGTGGTCACCCAGCCCCCTTACAGTTCCGACTTTGCTCCGTGCGACTTTTTTTTTGTTTCCCCGACTGAATAGAGAGCTGAAAGGAAAGCATTGGGAGTCAGTGGAAAACATCCAAAAACATGTCACAACGTTCCTAAGAGCATTCCCGTCGAGTGTTTCAGGGTGCCTTCCAGGCATGGCAGACACGTCTCCGCAAGTGTATTGATGCTGGGGGAGAGTATTTCGAAGAATTTTAAGCATTTGTACCGGTAGGATCAAGAAATATATTTTTCCCAGCAAACTGCACATTACTTTCATAATGGACCCTGTATAAATATATATATATATATATATATATATATATATATAATATATATATATATATATATTATATATATATATATATATATATATATATATATATATATATATATATATTTCACCTATTACATAGAAGGGCAGAAAGCTAATTTGAAGAAGGCAAATAATTTACTATTTGAAATTTGAATAAAATAAAATAAAGAATATCCTAAACTAACATTATACACTCCTACTGATTATAAAAATAACAAAAACAAAATAATTAGGAATTTAGAAACGGTAGAAGTGTGCAGCAGAACCACCAAACATCACAACTATAGAAACTGGTAAACTGACACAGATTTTTCGTTTTGTCTGAGCCTTCGCCAAAAATTCTGTCTTCATTTCTCGCCCACTGTGCCAGATCTAGAAGATGAAAAGAGGGTTGTCTGTTCCAAGCGTGTGCTGGTGCTTGGCAATTATGCTACCCTGACAATAAAATCGGAAATATTGGGTGCTGGTTGCACTTATCATTGAAATTTTATGAATATTCTGTGAAATATTTTAGCCAAAATACAAATTCTTTCGCAATAGAAAGCAAAAAATGAGGGGCGAACTCAAGGTCACGCGACTTTTCCTAAACCAATCAAGGAGGAGAATGAAAATGATAAAAATTTAAAAGATAAATAATAAAAATAGAGCTTGGAACTATGATATGCCACCAAACCTCTTTAGAGGGGGTACTCTCCTCCATTAGGAGGAGCACTACTCTTCGGTGGCCTTTAACAATTGTTGAGGGGTCAGAAAAGAGTATAGACCTGACAAATAAACCACCCTAAAGAACGTGAGGTCAGCCAGGTTGCCAGATTTAGCTACTTTTGAACATAATCTGGCCCCCTGAGATAGTGGGAAAGGACGGAGGCCTAAGAATTTCCACCAGAGTTGGAAAATATCAGATCTTGGTCGTTAAAGGCAGACATGTCTAGATACACAGCAATTGAAAGTGTGCTAGTCAAAGGAAGCTGGGAAAACAGATGAAGGGAGTGACTTTACCAGTAGAGTACAAGATTGAGCATAGCGGTTGTCACTTCCAATTAAATCGTCGGAGGTAAACAACTTTCGAACCGGCAAGTTTCAAGTTTTTTTTTCTACAACGTAAGAACTGTAAATATTACAACGAAGGAAAGTGCAGCATTGGTGATTCAAGAAGTTTCCATTTTTTAGCAAAAAGCCTGAATTCCTATTAGAAGAACTGACCACTGCGTTGATAAGTTATTAAACTCTATGATGAATGGAAATGTTTACAGAAAATTTTTTTACTCGAACTGCAGGCAAGGAAAAAGAAAGACATCTGTTTTTTTAGGGAAGAAGGTGGAAATTATTAACGATCTCATTGATATAACCCATTCACTGCTTTGGAACAGATGAAAAATGAAGAGGATAAGAATTTCTTAATGCTTCAGCACCAAAAAGGACGATCGGGCTCCATGGTTTGTGTAGATCAAAAACTAAAACACAAGGAAGAAAGAGCACTGAAGCTCATTGCAATGAAGCTGCCAGGAAAAAAGGACATGAAAAAATGGAACGACATTTTGCTACCCATCAACTTGCTGCATCAAAAACTAATGATTCAACATCAAGCAGCCAAAGCAGTGATGGTGGTGACGATAGTGAAAATTCCTCTGCAATCGTTCAGCAAATATCAACAACAGCAACAACCACAGCAGCAGCAACTGTTCCAGCAACTCGAGGTACATTGCAAATTTTTACACCCTGTCTCGCTGAAGTTTTTGATGCTGAAAACCTGGTAATAAATCGGACTTCTTTTCAACTCCTTAGAAAAAATTAGAGAAGCGAGGCACACAGAAATTAAGCACAAATTTAACTTAAATGACTGCCAAGAATTAGTGTTGCACTGAGATGGAATTCAACTCCCAGCACTCCCATGTGTTGAAAAGGTTGATAGACTAGCAATAATAGTAACTTCTCAAACCTAGGAACAATTGTAGATAGTCCCTGAAACCTCAACATCTTCAGGAGAAGAGCAAGCAATGGCTGTTTACCAACCAGTGGAGAAGTGGGGTATAACCGACAAAATTCAGACACCTTCCCGTGATACGACAGCAAGCAACACAGGTCGAGTAAATTGTGCCTGTCTAAATCTAGAAAAATTGTTAAATTGTGTCCTGTTGTAACTCCCTTGCCGTCATCACATTTTTGAGTTAGTTTTGAGGAGCTGTTTCGACTCACTGGTGGGTGCAACTTCTGGTCCAAACATGGCGCTTTTCAAAAGATTTAGAGAAACCTGGACTAAACTGGACAAGAACGTTTATATAACTGGTAGCAATGAAGTGCCTGATGATGTCCATTCTACCATTCGTGTATTTCTTGACCACCACCTTTCTAAGAAGAAATAACAAGTGAAATGATTACCGAGAATTGTTGTACTGAAATGATCTTTCTTTCTTAGCAGAATTCCGAAGAATGAAATATAGTTTCGTGTACCAGGAGTTGAAAGTAATGTTAGATGGATGACAAAGTCAATTTATTCATTCAAAATATACTTGTTTCAAGATCAAGTTCAGTTATCTCACAGGGAGAAGAACTCTTTATGAAGAATATGTATTTTCCTTTCTCGAGTGTACGTTCGAGCCTGGTTTCTGTCATCAGAAGCAATTCAAGCATCTCATCATGATTTCCTATTCATGCGTAAACTAATAAATGATTTGGAAATTAACCCAAAAATCAGTAAGGCTGTTGCGAAAAAAGTTTCCAACCATCTTTGGTACTTTGTTCCCGAAACTGTGGCTCTATCCTTATTTGATGACAATGTTCCAACAGCAGTTAAGACAAATATGACTCAACTTATGCTGAAAGTAGACAAAGGTGAAGAAGAAGAGGAAGAAAAAAAATGTCAACTGAAATGGATACATTCTTCACCAAAATGATTTTCCTTCCTTTAGAAAGGAGTTTTCTTCTTTTGAAACTCCTGTTACAGAAACTTTCTTCACAAGATTTTCTATCAGTACCGATTTCTTCGACAAAGACCCTTCAATATTAAAGGACGATTCTGGTTACAAAAGTGGAATTGTAAAACTTTAGAAGACAGTTGTTATGAATGACGTTGCAGAAAGAGGTGTCAAGCTAATTTAGAATTTCAAAAACATTCTCAAAATTGAAAAGGTTGATAGACTAGCAATAATAGTAACTTCTCAAACCTAGGAACAATTGTAGATAGTCCCTGAAACCTCGACATCTTCAGGATATTCAATTGTTCAATTGTTCAACAGATCGTTGCTGGAGACTGTAAAAATAATAACCAACTGCTACTAAATCCTCTCTTAGAAAAAAATAATGTTCAATGTCCATTCGTTCACATTTTGTTTTGATTCTATAGAAATTATTGCTGTAAATAAAGATGCGTTTCTCTTATGGAAGTCGTGTGCACTTCTTAAAATTTAATATTTCTATTTCTTTCTTCTAATATTTCTAAAAAAAAATTTCATGTTATTTCAGGAATTTTTTTACTTAACATTTGGGAAATATTATTAAGAATGTTTTTAAACATTTGCATGGATGTATCCACATAAATTTCTCTAAGAAAAAAAAAGAAAATGGTCGGGATAGGGAAGAGTATCCCGCTTTCGAACGGATTTAATGCCATAGTATACTTATACTATGCCCAAACTTCAAGGCAATTTGAGGGCCGCCTAACATATATATATATATATATATATATATATATATATATATATATATATATATATATATATATATATATATATATATATATATATATATATATATATATATATATATATATGAGATCGGTTGTTCCTCGTGGACTTTATTTTTAGCAAAAAAAAGGATTGCGAACAATGCGTAGAAAAGGCATACTTGAGAGTTTTTAACAGTTAACATTATTAACAAACCAAAGTATTTTGTTACTATTTAAAGGTAACAACATTAATAACTTAATTTGACGTTTCGGGACAGCTAGGCCCATTTTCAACCATAATCTCTGAGCAAAAAATAAAATATACAAATAGTTATCAATTATGAGATAAATGTTAAATAAATTAAAATGAAAATATTTATAAATATAATATAATAAAGCACATATATAATACACTAAGAATAAGCAAATTTATATTATTTTATTCCAGCATAGAAGTAGTTCGAAATTGGATGACAGAGACAGACGAGCAATGAGAAGATTTGTAACAAAAGAAATAAGAAAGCAACAGCTGTAAATCTCCTATGCTAAATACCAATCTTGCAAACCCTTTGAAGAATAGTGAGAAGAGAATTCAATAGGCCCAATATTCATGGAAGTGCTGCAATCGCAAAACCTTTTGTAAACGATTTGAATGTCAGAGAGTGTAGAGAATGGTGTAGCACTTATAAGGATTGAACTACCGGACAACGGAAGACAGTTCTTTCGTCAGATTAATTGACCTTCACACTGTTCCCACCTTCCATTCGAATAACGTGTGGAGAACATCATCCCAGGAATATTATCTGGACTACCTAATGCCATAGGAAAAGAGAAGGAAGTTTCGTCATGGCTTAGGCAGCCATATCTTGACATTCTTCAGGACCAAATTATCACCATGAGCGATTATGTAACTGCAAGGGATTATGTACGCATTTTGGGTGACTGGGTTCATCCAAATGAGAAGAAAAGTTTCTTGGAGGTAGTGACAATTATCATCCAACTCATGTTACCCAGTCATGATTGATTTGATAAACATGCGGATGAAGATTCATGCCTTCCCTTGCCCCCACAATCGTCAACCTTTGGTATGAGGAATGACATAAACTTCTCATTCTGCACCAACCATGATTTATAGTTGCTTATTCTAGAAGAATTCAGGCCATTATGAATGTGAAAGGTGATTCCATACCATATTAAGAAATTAATTCATGCATTTAAAAGGCGTTTCCATATTTTTATCTAACCCATATATAATATATATATATATATATATATATATATATATATATATATATATATATATAATATATATATACGTTATAAATTAGCATTAATGATAATTTTAAATTAAATATCCGGCAATTTTAGCTGATATGTAGCCGGATAGTATAATCCGGATATTCAGTATCCGGTTTTCTGTTATTCGGAAATTTTGCTATCCAGCCCGTTCATATATATATATATATATATATTATATATATATATATATATATATATATATATATATTATATATATTATATATATATATATATATATATATATATATATACATAAATGAAATAAAACCCATAACTGCACGGTTCCAAAGTTGAGTAGTTTTAAAATAATAGAGTTGGAAATTGCGAACCTAAATTAACAGCTTCGTATTCTTGGTGCAAGAGAAATGGGTTGCCAGAAAATAGGAAGACGGTGTCATTCAAAACTTAGAAAAAAACTGGGAAAAAATCCAAATTCCAAAAATCTAAGGTTTTCAAAATGAAGTAAAATATTAAATTAGAGATATTCAATTAGTTAAGATTACTTTAATTAAGAACAGGTAATAGATATTGCATTAGAAGATGAAAGACGAAATACTGAAAAATAATAAGGGCATTGATTTAATATATATTAAAAAATAAAATCGTTTAAAATCGTATTGCAATCGACGTCTGTTAACAGATAAGGAGAGTATCCAAAATTTTGGAGTACATTCGTTCGATTCTTTACTGTTTAAGTTTAATGGAAAAAATAAAACATTAATTTACAAATATTTATAAATTGTAGTGTTTTTCAACATTTAATTGGTGATATCCCCAAGCCATCTTATTTTATGGCACCCCTAGTGCCGTCCCAAAAAGATCACGTTACTAATAGAAGAAAATGGATATAACAAATAAATTAAATTTGTTTAAGGATTGATCAAATCGTAAAATATAAAAAAAAATTAACGTAAAACAAAGGAACATTCCATGAGCAAAACATTACATTACACAATACTATAATAAATTCTGTGAAATAAAGAAATGAAGCATTTCTGAATAAGTAAATTTTAAAGAATTATTTGGGCTTGATGCAATTCGCAGATCTTCTTAACATTAGATTGAGATATTGGTCAAACAAATTCTCATTTCTTCTTCAAATAGTTCGTAACTTTGTAACTTTGATAATTTTTTAGGTTTAAAGCGCAGAAAATTTCAACTCGCATTTCTATGATGTAAAACGCTCCAATAGAATCACACGATACTTTTTTGCAGCATGAGAATATTCCTTGTTAATATCTATCCAGAACTCGTCAAGAGAATATTTCTTTATGCTTTAATACTTCTTTCAAGTTAATTCCTCTACTTTCGTAAGGGTTTACTTCAGGATGCCACATATGGGTTTCTCAACTAACAATAGACTTTGTGAAGAAGTTTGGAATATATATTTTAAAGTACTTCATCCAATACTCAAAGATATTTTAAAATGTGTTTGAATAATTTACCTTATTCTTCATTGCAGCAACAAGTGGAAATATATCCATTATTAATTAACTATATATACCAGTGCAAAAAATATTAGTTTTTATTTATTTAAAAGCTGGCATCTCACGGGCATTGCCTTATTCGAGGAGAGGGAACTCTCTAGGTAGTTTTACCTACAGAAGTAGCTTAGTTAACTATTATTACAGATCTACAGAAGTAGCTTATTTAACTATAAAGCAAAATCTAGTTTCAAATGCATAATGTTCTTTAGGACACAAAGTCCAAATAAAATCAGTAAATATATAGCTTGCATCACCCTTCATTGCCGTCTCACTGTTTAAATTGACGGAGTCAATGAAGTAGGAAAAGAGGAACAAATTAAAAGACTCAATAAAGTATGAAA
>SEYY01000585.1:270048-277073 GCA_009176605.1 Armadillidium nasatum
ATAAATTAAAATTATATTAAAATAAATTTTGCAAATAATAATGAAAGTAATTATTATTATTAATACCTTTATTATTATTATTATTATTATTATTATTATTATTATTATTATTATTAATTATTATTATATATTATTATAATTATTATTATTATTAATTATCATTATCATTATTATTTTATACTATAATTATGAATATTATTATTATAATAGCTTTATTTTTATAGTTATTATAGTTGTAATCAATTTTATAAATAGTTTTGCAAAATAAATAGATTACTAAATGATTTACAATTATTATTATTATTATTTTTATTATTATTATTATTATTATTATTTATTATTATTATTATTATTATTATTATATTATTATTATTTTATTATTAATATAATTTTTTTTTTTTTTTAAATTTTTTTTTTTTTTTTTTATTATTATTATTACATTTTTTGTTAGGCATTTTATTATTATTATTTATATTATTATTATTATTATTATTATTATTATTTATTATTATTATTATTATTATTATTATTAATTATTAAAAAATTTTAATATTTTTTTATATTATTTTTTTATTACTATTATTATTATTATTATTATTATTATTATTATTATTATTATTATTACTATAATTAATTTTACTATTAATATCATTATTATTATTATTACAAATATAAGGGCAATATATAAAACCATGTAAAAATAACACAAGTTAATAGTAAAACACGTAGTTATACATACACTGTAAGTGGCTGAAAATTTTCGTCCTTAATATCGGGGCTAAGAGATATTTCGTGTACTCCTTCCTCGCAACTCTTCAAAAAGATATCACCAATCGGAGAGGCAATTCTGACAGTCTTCACGGATTTAAAACAAGGCATCCTGTATAGTGATCTCATTCACTTTTTGATATCAAATGTCAAAAAACCTCAATCAGCTTTTACATCTACTTAATCTGTAATATATATATATATATATATATATATATATATATATATATATATATATATATATATATATATATATATATATATATATATATATATATATATATCCTCTGGTGGGAAAAGGTCAGAAGTTTACCAATTTCCACTAGAGTTAAGGGGAATAGTCAATTAATGGGCGACATGCTCCCGTACACGACGTTTGAAGGTGCGTCGAAATCAAAGGAAGTTAAGAAAAAAAGGATAAAGGAAGTGTGTTCCAGACTTTGCCAGTAAATTTCATGTAAGATTAAGCATATCGATTGAATTTCGTGTCAGAGATTTGGACAGAGAAAGGATGAGACTGTGTAGAAAGGCGTGTCGCACATGCTCTTCTCAGTGGAGGAGGTATGCGACGTGAGAGTTCAGAAGAACAGTGTCTGTGGTAAAAGCGAATGTACAGAGATAGTGACACAACAATTCGACGGTCAGAAAGGGACTGCAGAGCTTGTGAGAGTGAAAGAGTTAAAAAGACGAAAAGCCCTAAACTCCACCTTTTCGAAGAGAACTGTATGAGCCGAACTTTCCCAGATGTGTGAGGAGTACTCCATACGGGGGCGAACAACACCCATATAAAGAACAAGAAATTCCAAAAAAGCCTCAGAACATCCAACCTCTTAGAAGCTTGTTTAGAAAAAGAAGTAGTGTGAATCTTCCAAGAAAGATCACGGGAAAAATAAAATTAAAGACAGACGAAGGTTTGAGCTGTGAATGGAAGGTTATGTCGAGTTAGGAGATGGAGGAATTACATTTAAAAACGACCAAGTTTTCTCTGCCACAATTTGAGATAAGAGAAAGATCAGAGATCAGTTGCTCCAGCTATCCTTCTTGAGTCAATTAACTGTTGTTGAGAGGGGCAGCAAACTGAAAGGGGTAATGAAGAGTGGAGTCATGGGTATTGGAGTTGATAGGTAATAAATTAATAGAGATAAGGTCATTAAAGAAAAGTAGGAAAAGAGCTTGGGATAGGAAAGATCCCATAGGAACACCAGTATTTATAAAGATTTAAAGGAAAACACATGGCAGTCTACAGCTGCTGTAGAACGACCGGAAAGGAAATGAGAGAGAAGGAGAGATTTCGAAAGAGGAAAGTTTGGAAATCAAAGCTTTATTCTAAATTATTTAAAATTTATGTATCAAAGGCCTTTCGACATGTACAGTGCTACAGCGAAAGATTTACCGAAACGCCTAAGAGTGGAGGACAAGAGTCAGAGAGAAGGGAAAGAAAATCACCAATGGAGCACTCTTTACGAAAACCATACTGGTGACAAAGATAAGATTAGAAGAATTGAGATTCCAAATCTTCCTGTTAAGGATGGATTCAAAAACTTTAGAAAGAACAGAGATTTAAGAAACAAGACGATAATTTAGGATTAAGAGGTTCCACCTTCCTTGGCACAGGTTGAATGAGCTCACGTTTCCAGCAAGAAGTGAGGCTGAAATAGAAAGACAATGATGAAATAGTTTACCAAGGCAGGGTGCAAGCTCAGAAGCAAGTTTTTAGACCACAAGACCATTTCGTCTTAAAGCTAAGAGAGAGCAGAAATGACATCTTTAGAAGAAATTATAATATTAGGCATAAATGAAATGGAGTGAATTCAAAGAGGAGAAATAGCTAAGAAAATCGTCTAAGGTTGAATTAGAGGCAAAAGTTTGAGCGAGAAGTTCAGCTTTAGTAGAATGCCAAACAGCAGATGCGCCTTCAGAAGATACTAAAGGAGGAAAAGAGGAAAAAAGCAAAGATAGAGTTGACAATTTTTGCAAACTGTTAGAAAGAGCGTGAAGAAGGAGAACCAGAAAGATGATTGCATTTTCATATATATATATATATATATATATATATATATATATATATATATATATATATATATATATATATATATATATATATATATATATATATATATATATATATATATATACTATATATATATATATATATATATATATATATATATATATATATATATATATATATATAATATATATATATATATAATATATATATATATATATATATATATATATATATATATATATATATATATATATATATATATATATATATATATATATATATATATATATATATAAAAAGAAATCAATTTTGCAACTAAATAGCTATGTATTATTTTGAAGTATAAAATTCTCCTTAATAATTTTATTACTAATACTACAACTAATAATAATAATAATAATAATAATAATAATAAAACTCAAGGTCGGTCTCTTCATTTTAAATTTACAGGACTCTTCTTTAAGCTTCAATTACCCTGACTTTGACCTGATTCAGTCATTGCTCATTCTCTACTTACACTTAATAGAAAAATAGACTATGAAGAACCACCAGTCTTTATTACCAAGACAAATTTGCAGTAAAGAAGAAAAAGAAAAAAGAAAAAAAGATTCCAAGTTTTATTAAAAGAAATAATCAAACAAATTTGTAGTAAATTTTTTTTATTTTTTTTTATTTTTTGGACACCGTAGAATCAATTTTGAAGTAAATACGTTTCCCAAGAAGAAGAAGAAGAAGAAGAAGAGGAGAAGAAGATAAAAAAAAGAAGAAAAAATAGAGAAAGGCTTCATAGATAGCTATCCAATCACTGGAAATGCTCATATATATTTAAATTAAGGCTCCAACGAATTCTCGAACAGGTAATTTCGAAAAAGAGTATCTTTCTATAGTTTGGATACAAACAAACTCAATTAACATTTTATATATATATATATATATATATATATATATATATATATATATATATATATATATATATATATATATATATATATATATATATATATATATATATATATATATATATATATATATATATACTCTATTTAAAAATTACTGAAAAACATATGAAATATTAAGTTATTATCATTGTTGCCACGGTTTATGTAATATACTATACAATATCATGTTCTGTGGAAGGAGATAACGAGAGGGATAGAGAGACACATGTGCGACACTCGAACAATACGTTTATTTCGTTGACAGTACAAAAGAATACATGTTACTACCTGGGAATTGCAACTGGTAAACGACGTCTCAACCTATTAACAGACCCATTTGTGTAACCAATGCGTAACACCGCATTATTTTGATATATGAAATTCTCCTTATTAATTTTATTACTACTACTACAACTGCCACCACTACTAATTCTACTACTACTAATAATAATAAGAATAAAACTCGAGGTCGGTCTCTTCATATCTCAAAGTAAACTCATCATGAGGTTCTGATGTATTCCCTGTGATATGTTGTCCCATTCACGAAATCACGATATATTCCAGTTTGTGGAAGGTAAGAGGTTTCAGGAATCAGGTCTTCGAAAGGCCCTCTTGAGAAGATGTCAAAAGTATTCAATGGAGTTGAGGTCAAGGCTTCGCAAGGACATTCCGGCAACTGAAAATCGTAGAAGTGGTTCCCTAGGAACGGGGTAAATAGCATAACGAATTTCCAAGTAGTATGATGTATTCAATGATTTCCAGTAAATGGGGACGAGGGTGGTAAGCATAGTATTTGGAAGTATTAGTATTTCGATACAAATACCTGCCTCAGAACATTCTGATCCTCTCCTCCAACGGTTTCTTTCCGAACGTTCATCACGTCTACGCCAAATTCTTTCATGGCCATGTGTAGATCTTAGACATACCCTGGTATTGCCAGCGAACAACACACACTTCCAGATATCGCCGGTCCAATATGAAGGGATTAATAGCGAACCATAATCGTTGTACTTTGGGCACTGCCTTTTGCAAAGGAATAATGGTAGTCCTCCTACTTCCCAGTCTTGCTTCATGGAGCCGTCTTCTGACAGTTACTGCTTATATCAGCACATTCCTTGAGGTCGTAAGATCATTCCGAAGCTCAGTACAAGTAGACCCTCGGATTCGTTGGTATCTTGCAGTTGTAACTCTCTTCCTGTCCTGTCCGCGAAGTCTATAATGAATGAATGGTGAAATAAAATGATGATAGAAAGTTCTAGATGTTATCCTATCAAGAAAAGCTGCGAGAGTGGGCGGAATTTTAAGTGCGACGCGTACTCCGTACAATAGCGGTAAATAACCATATTCAGACCAATACACTCCAATGAAGCGAAGATGTTCTGAAGGCGCATCAGAACTTTTAAAATATTAGTTTAGTTGGAAAGAAAATCAATCATATATATATATATATATATATATATATATATATATATATATATATATATATATATATATATATATATATATATATATATATATATATATATATATATATATATATATATATATATATATATATATACTTGTACTTGAGCCTAATGTGCTTGGAAAAATTAAATACTTTTAAGTACAAATTAAATTTTATAAGTAAAAATTCTAAAAAATATTATTTATCATTAAAATAAAACAAAATGTATATCTGATCCTGATTTGTCATTAAAGTTCTTCACTTTATTATCATTATTATTATTATCATCATCATTATTATTTTTTTTTTATTTTATTTACTCCTTTTAAGGGTTTTTATGGGGTCATTCGGGACCAAACCTCAATCCTTAAAATGACTCCACATTTTCTGTCCTTTGGTGTGTTCTACCGGTATCCCAGTACCGTTCTTAAGATACTTATACTTTTTTTATAACAGCCATACTCAATTCCAATGTAAAAACCTGTATAGGTAGATTTTCTATATGTTTTATTAGACTTTATTTAATTATTCCCGTCGCTCCCACGATAACTGGGACTATTTCAATTCGATCTATGTTCCAGATTCTGCGTAGTTCATATTTCAGTTTTTTCTCTCTTTCATAAGCCTATGATCCAGGAAATGAGAGTTGAGGATTTCAAATTTTTTAGACACAACACATTTGAAAGGAATAAGACGATAGTTGGAAGGATTAGAGTGGCTATCCTTCTATGGGATCACCTAAATCAACGGGCACTTCCAGAATTAGTATAATATTAGTATAGATGCCAAGAGGGTAAAGTCAAACGAAGACAGGCACCAGCTTAGACGTATACTCCCTCAGAACAGGGAGAGGAATGCCATCTTGAGAAACTAGCTTTAGATCTTCTGATCATGTGGAAAGAATCTTCAGTTTCACAGAAACAATATTGTTGACATTTATTTCCACTGATAAATATTGATTGACTGACAAGCATTTTGAAGCTCCAATATTTGTAAAAGGCCACAATAAATAAATTATGCTTTTAATTTTTACATCTTAGGGGGAAAAATACTTAAAAATCCTTATGGAATTAATAAAAATTTTAATTATTTTCAGATATTATACATTATATAAATTATACATTCAACAAGGTGAATACAATTTATCGGAATACATTTTAATATGTCAGAGATATATTAAACATTCCATATATATATATATATATATAATATATATATATATATATATATATATATATATATATATATATATATATATATATATATATATATATATATATATATATATATATATATATATATTTACGGGCTCGTATATATTAAATTCTTGTACACTTTACTATATTGCTTATAGTAATTCCAAAATTATAGAATGGATCTTAATAGTACAATAAGACTGTATATATATATATATATATATATATATATATATATATATATATATATATATATATATATATATATTATATATAATATATATATATATATATATATATATATATATTATTTTTTTTTTTTTTTTTTTTTTTTAAATTTTTTTTAAAAAAAATTTTTAAAATTTTTTTTCCTTTTTTTTTTTTAATTTTCCTTCGATTTCCAAGCATAAAAATATTTCATTAATTTCCGATATTTTCCAACTGGAAAATATCGACAATTTACCGATATATTTCTGGCAGAAAAATATCCGAAATTTATCAAGTTTTTTCCCTCCAATATTGTTGCCAATTGGAGTTTAGTGGGGGAATATTAAAAACACATTTATTTTAGAGGGAGTGGTGGGGGATGTCCCCTTTTCGCTTGTCCGTTTAATTGGATGAATAATTATAATTGCCATAATGATAAATTTATTAATTAATAAATG
>SEYY01000585.1:277173-292173 GCA_009176605.1 Armadillidium nasatum
TATATATATATATATATATATATATATATATATATATATATATATATATATATATATATATATATATATATATATATATATATATATATATATATATATATATATATATATATATATATATATATTATATATATATATATATTATATATATATATATATATATATATTTATATATATATATATATATATAATATATATATATATATATATATATATATATATATATATATATATATATATATATGAGTGGTGCCTGAGTGTACTGCCATGAATCCTAATTCTGTTACGTCCTACTGTCTCTGTCTTTAATTTTCAGCCAAAGGCGGATGTTGCGCATATTTGCGCATTGATATTGTTTGTTCTTGTGTCTCTAATTTGAGCTCTTTAAAATTCTCTACTTTATGGCTTAAGCTCCCTTGCAACTCTACTACTAAATTTATTTGTTGTGTTTAATTATCTACTAAATCTACTGACTGGAAAAAAAATTCTTCGACTATTTAAACTCCAAAATAGAGAACATTCTTTCTTCTTCTCCTTTCTACGAAATCATCATTTTAGGTGATTTCAATGTTCACCACCGCCAATGACTTTCATCTAACTCACTCGCCTACAACTTTTCTATCCAGAACAACCTTGAGGTGGTAGAGTAACTCCCTACCTGTATCTCATCAGCTAGGACACGTTTCTGGCACTTCGGTTGCTGCTAACTGGTCTGACTTGCAATTGTACTTCTCTAAATTCCTATGGAATAATTACTGTCTGACTCTTGGTCAGAATTTCAGTGAACCTTTTGCTGTCGCGCTGGACATATCGAAAGCTTTCGATAAAGTATGGCACAAAGCTTTTATTTTTAAACCTCCTATTTTCGGTATCTATCCTTCTCTCTGATATCCTTTCTGGTAGTTCTATAGCAGCTGTTGTATATATATATATATACAACATATATATATTGGTGTTCCTCAGGGTTCTGTCCTATCCCTAACATTTCTTCTGTTTTTCATTAATGACCTTCTATCTGTTACTTCATCTCCTATCTACTCATAAGGCGATGACTCCACCCTGCATTATTACTTTCAATTTGAAAGGCAATCCTTCCAACAGCAATTAATAGAAGCAAGAAAGGTAGCCTTGGAGCAGCCAACCTGTGATCTTTCTCGTATTTCAAATTGGTTCAGAGAAAGAATAGTCGTTTTCAATGCCTCAAAAACTCAATTTCTCTATCTTTCAACTAGACACAATCTTCCACACATCTATGATATATTGTTTGAAAGCACACAACTCAAGCTTTCATCTCTCTTTAATGTCCTCGGTGTTTTTTTCCTCGTGATCTTTCTTGGAAAGATCATATTCCCTCTCATTCTAAACGAGCTTCTAAGAGGTTAGGTGTTCTGAGGCGCCTTCAGATTTTCTTCACTCCACTCCAATTACCTGCTCTGTATAAAGGTGTTGTTCGCCCCTGTATAGAGTATGCCTCACATTTATTGGGCGGTTCCACTCATATAGATCTACTTGAAAAAGTAGAATCTAGGCTTTTCATCTTATTATCTCTTCTGCTCTCATTAACTCTCTCCAATCTCTTCTGCCAGTCGAATTTTTGCGTCACTCACTCTATACTATCGCTATTACAATGAATACTGCTCTTCTGAACCTTCGTCGCATATCTCCTCAATAGAGAAGGGTTCGTGATACACGGCTTTCTACAAACTCTCATCCTTTCTGTGTAACCCAAGACTTAACTGCTATGCTTAATTAATCTTACATGTACTCTGCTGGTAAAGTCTGGAACACACTCTCTTCATCTATTTTTCGAACTTTTATAATTTACAAACCTTTAAATGCCGTGTATCGGGACATGTCGGCCTTTAAATTGACCCGATTTCTCGATTGTTCCCGAACTCTGGTGGTAGCTTGGTAGTCCTCTGTCCTTTGCCCACCAGAGATAATATATAAAAAAATATATATTTATATTTATTATTACTATTAGTAATTGAAAACTTTAAAAAATTCTTATTTACATAAAAAGACAAACATTGAAAAAAAAAAAAAAAAAAAAAAAAAAAAAAAAAAAAAAAAAAAAAAAAAAAAAAAAAAAAAAAAAAAAAAAAAAAAAAAAAAAAAAAAAAAAAAAAAAAAAAAAAAAATTGAATAATAAAAAAAAATAAAAAAAACAACAATATGTAAATAAAAAATTTCGTACCATTCCACTTTCGCTAAAATAAGGAACCACCAAATTTTTTGTATGTTTCACTGAGGTGCTTCCAATTTTCATGTTCTTAATATATTTTTATATATAAGTATGGAATCCTTTCTTCTTTGGATTTTTATATATTGCAAAATAAATTGTCGTAAAATAAATATCCATTTTCATTGAAAAGGAATCCTATTCAAAGCGAAATATATATATATATATATATATATATATATATATATATATATATATATATATATATATATATATATATATATATATATATAATATATATATATATATATTACAATCAATAAATTAACATCGGTTTCAAAAGGGAAACGTTGTGCATGAATTGAACAGTTCCCATCATACTAAGGTATGATCTAAATGGTGTAGTGTCAGCCTAATGGAATTCAGATCAGAAGTATAGATGAGAGATCGAATCCTGTTTCTTGATGACCAAAGTTTTAAGAGTTCGTACTTAAATAAATATTGGAGGAAATTTTGGAGGAAGTTTGATTTTCACTCAATAGATGGCGCTACGGACACGGAAAAAATGGCTGGAAAACTTGAAATCAAATCCAAGGTGGCGAAAACCATGTGATTAGAAATCAAAAATTACAGATGCTATGGCAAATTTATTGCTGAAATTTGAACCAGATATTAGGTTCCATTTCAACAGATTTGAGGGAATGACTTTACGGGGTCTTTGTCCACCTTTGTAGCTATGAACAACCTTCATTTCCATTCTAACATAATATTGTGTATAATTGCTTACTTTATTTGTTATGTCTTCTTTTGGATTCATTTTTTATTCAATATATATATATTATATATATATATATATATATATATATTATATATATTATATAATATTATATATATATTATATATATAGGGAATTGCGATACAAATGTGAATGCAAGAGTGATTGCACATGTTAGAACAAATGATATAGGTATAGAAGGTCAAGGAACTGAAGCAAGCTATAGAATTTCATTGAAAGACTGAAAGTAAGTGTAGAATGAATTGTCAGGTATTTACCTAGGTTGGGGCAGGCTAGAATGGGAAAGTATTTGGTGTATTAAAATTTGTCTTTCAGAGAATATTGTATTTGTGGACCACTGGGAAGATTTTCAGGGCAAGGATCTGTTTGCAAGAGATGGAGTTCACCTCAGTCGAGAGGGTTTGCAGCTTCTAGGTTACAGGCTGGAGAGATATCTGCCGGGAAACTAGGTGTTACGAACCTCTTAATAGAGAAGAGTAAGAGATAGCAATTCTGTTAACCTGTAATCATCCTTTAAACTGATTTTATAAATAATTAGCTGTTTCGTTGAATCGTCCTTGAGACTGATTCAGTACTGCTGCTACTTCAGCTAATTACTAAGTTTTCAGAGCTGCTAGAATCCTACTTTCTCATCCGTATGGTTCACTGTTGTCTAGGGTTATTAAACTTCTTTTAAAAGATTCGGTGTTCGTATTTCACTGGAGTCTAACATCTGACTCTCTCTCAAGAGATTTAATAGATATATTTCATTCCAAGTCTACAATATAACTAAAGTTAAAATTTAACTACTTTAACATTACAACTAGTTAACATATAAATTACAAGTATAAAATAATTTCTATATACAAAAATCCATTTATATTGAATGCATTTTTACATTCAAATTATATAATACATATAAAATTATAATAAAATATCTTCTCGATGCTTCGCAAATAAAATAACAAAAATCTCCTTACGCTTATCAGGAATTATTGGAGATAGGAATAATAATCGCACTGTTAGTTGTGATGGTGATTTTAATATTGACGGTGGGATTGATGGTGGTATGAATAAAATAAGGTGCTTTACAATATGGGCCTATTAATAAAAATGGAGACATTATAGAAATCAAGATGGAAAGGATACATATAAGGACATGTTTAGTATGAAATGTTTTTACACAAATGCTCAGAGTCTTAGAAACAAAAAAGATGAGTTGACTAGTTACATTATAAAGGAGAATCTTGACATTATTTGCATTACTGAAGCATGGGTTAATGAGGCAATTTTATGGAGATTCCCTACAGGAATATGAAATAGAAGGATACTCATTTTACCTATACCAACGTAGAGGAAGAAGTGGTGGAGGTGTAGCACTCTATGTTAAAAGCAATATTGAATCAGTGTTAATAGCTGACATTAAAACAAATCAGGATGTGGAATCTCTGTGGTTAGATATTCTTATGTATAATAAATCATACAGGATAGGAGCATTTTATAGAGCTCCTGATCAGAGTCAAGTATTAGATGAAGAAATGGTGAAGGAAATCAAGGTAGCGTGTGAAAATAATGTAAAAGGGGTAGTCATTATGGGTGATTTTAATTTTCCAGACATTGAGTGGAATACTTTGAGTAGTATAGGTTAATAGAAGTTCAGTATTTGTAAATTGTATTCTATACAACTTTTTGAGTCAGATGGTCCAAGAACCAACAAGGCATGAGGCCTTTTTAGATTCAATATTAACAAATGATGAATATGGTGAATGATATCGAAGTTAGGGAGACTTTAGGAGCTAGTGATCATTATATTATTAGATTTAACTGGAATATGAGGTCTGGGCCCAAATTGCAAGTCAATAGGGAAAAGATATTAGATTTCAGAAACGGAGATTTTAGCAAATTCCGAGCAATGCTCAATGAAATTGACTGGGATAAGGAGTTTAATGGTCAAAATTGTTTCATCATGTGGGAATACTTCAAGGAAATATTGGCTTCCATTCAGTCTGTGTGTTTTAAAGATAAAAACCTAGAAGAGAGATAGAGGAATGAACTTAACCAGTCAATAAGAAGAGCAAAGAGAATGGCAGAAATTAATTTGGCAAGAAACAGTAATAAAGACCTGAAAAAGTTTTTTAGTTTTTATAAATTTAAAAGCAAGGATAAGAAAATTGGCCCAATTAAAATTGAAATTTAGTTTTGATAAGGAATTGGTTAATATTTTCAATGCTTATTTTGCATCAGTGTTTACTGAGGAAAGGTTGGATAGCAGTTTAGAGACTAATAGCTCTAGTATACATGTAATGAATAGGTGTGAGCATTTTGAAATTGAGTTAAATGAAATTAAAACTTTACTAGAACATATTGACCCAAATAAGGCAGCGGGTCCGATGGTGTGTATGGTAAATTCTAAAAGAGGGGAGTATCAGTATTGCAAAGGCACTGTATTTGATTTTTAAGCGATCTATTGCTTTTGGAGAGGTACCTGAGGACTGGAAAATCATATGTGGTGCCCATTTTTAAAAAAGGTAGTAAAGAAGATTTAGGGAACTATAGGCCAGTTAGTTTAACATCTTTGGTTGTGAAAATTTTGGAAAAGTTACTGAAAAGTCAATAGAGAAGCATTTAGATAATAACAAGATACTATATAACTCCCAGCATGGCTTTAGAAAGGGTAGAATCATGTCAGACAAATCTACTAGAAATTTATGGAATATATTACTGAATGATAGACAGGGGTGATCCAGTTGATGTTATATATTTAGACTTTAGCAAAGCTTTTGATAAGGTACCCCATGTAGGCTGATGCAAAAGTTGTCGCAGTATGGTATAGATGGAATGGTACACAATTGGATTAAAGAGTGGTTAAAGAACAGAAGGCAGTGTGTATTACTTAATGGAAATAAGTCATTATGGGAAACGGTGAAGAGTGGGGTCCCACAGGGTTCTGTGCTGGGACCACTTTTGTTTCCTTATTATATAAATATTAGACAAAGGTCTTAAATGTAAGGTTTCTAAGTTTGCATGATACCAAAGTGGTTACCTCAGTAAGGAATAATGATGGATGCATAAAGCTTCAAATGATCTAGATAGACTTCTTGGTTGGGCAGAGAGGTGGCAAATGAACTTTAATAGTAAAAAATGTAAAGTTCTTCATGTAGGTTACTCAAATGAAAGATTTAATTATGAAATGAATGGGGGTGGCTTGAGACTGTGGACAAAAAAAAGATTTAGGTGTGATTATTAGCAGTAATCTGAAGGTGGGTGATCAATGTTTGGAAGCAAGGAATAGAGCTAATAAGATGTTAGGTATAATTAACCGCAATGTAGTTTACAAGACAAAGAGGTTATAAGCAAACTATATAATAGCTATGTTAGGCCAGCATTAGAGTATTGTGCACAGGTTTGGGCTCCTCATTTAAGAAAAGACATAGATATGCTGGAGAGAGTACAACGTAGAGCAACAAGGATGATTTCTGGCTTTGAAAATAAGAGCTATGAAGAGAGGTGAAGGAGTTAGGAATGTTCGGTTGAAAGGAGATTTCTCAGAGGGGATATGATACAAGTTTACAAAATATTTGCATCTGACAGTAATACAGAGATTGAAAAATACTTTATAGGGACCATGGAAGAGTAACTAGAGGACATAATAAGAAAATTAAAAAAGCCATGCCATCTCGATCTAAGAAAATACTTTTTCAGTAATAGAGTTGTTATTTGGAATTTGCCACAAGAGATTGTTGATGTGATTCTCTTGTCAAATTTAAAAAGGGGCTAGATAGATATATGGATAGTTTAGGTATTATATAGAAACTTGACTAAGCCAAAGTGGGGGTATATATGAATTTTTAAATCAACCTATGACTAAGCCTAATGGCAGTTTTTTTTGTAGTGGGTGATGGTTCATGAATATTGCATGTAAATGGCTTGTTTTATTTTTATCTTTGCATGAATAACTGATAATAGGGATAGGAGACCTAGTCTTTTGTGCATGTATTAGTATTTATATTAATTATTTGTTTGGACTGGGACAGTCTCGATAGCCTTTGTGGCTTCTAACTGTCTCTAATTCTATGTTCCTATGTTCCTATAATTAAATATATGCAGAACACCCCACTCACGGGCATAGCCCTTTTCAAGGAGGGGTGGCACACACAAAGGAAGAAAACGCTTAAGCACACACCTAACATACATCCCTCAAGGGGGCGCAGACGGAAGTTTGAAGTGTGGAAGATTAAATATAAGAGAAAAATAAATATTAGAAGTTCCAAAACAAAGGTTTGAAAGGAAAAACAACGGACTAGCATGGGGTTTCCAACGTCCACATAAAATTCCTGAAAACCGGACCCTTTGGCAACGAGGACACGAACGGTACGCACGGTTGAGGAGTGCAGGAGGCATCCCCGCGAGTATCTGCCATTGTAGTAACGATATATGATCTTTTGCCCTTAGTAAAAGCTTTTGATCGGGTATTGCATGCGTTGCTGTTTTCCAAGCTCCCTTCCTCTATGTTTTCTCCTTCCCTTTGCTTACTCTTGTCTAGTTTTCTCTCAGATTGTCCCATTTTGGCATTTGTAGATGGAGCGACCTCCTACTCTTTTTCTGTCAACTGTTGTTCCTCAGGCTTCTGTTTTATCTCCAACTTTATTCTTACTTTCATTAGCGATCTTCTCAACTCAACTTCTATACTTCGTTCACCTGTGATGCTGATGACTCAACTCTGCATCTTCTACTCATTTCATTATCTGCTCCATCTTTGCATCTAATTCTAGATTAATTCATCGTCTTCTATTCTTTCAATTGACAATTCTTGTCGAATTTTATTTCTCTGGGTGGTGTTATTTCCTTTGGTGGGGTCTCAAACGGAGAAAAACCATTCGTAGAATTTCTCGACTCTTTGAAAACTCTCAACTTCTTTTCACACTCCCTCTCAAAAAACACCTCCAAATTCCCATTTCTCTTCGATGGCTCTCAGTCTCACCAGTATATAACATAACATTCTTGTCTAAATAAAAATAAAATGTCTTAGAAACCACATGTCACAATGGTTGCAAAGCGGCTCTAAGAAGCTGAAAATACTATTCAGGTTGAGAGAATATTTTTCCTTCTGAACAGTTACTCGAAGATATAAAGTCGTAACGCCCTTGTATAGTACTGTTCTCACATTTGGAAGGGCTCCGGCTCCCCTCCCTTCTAGATAGGGTTGAGTCAAAAACTAAAAGATTCTGTCCCTACTTTTAAACTCTCTTGATCCTTATCTCTGCTCGACGTGCGCCTACTTTTTTTAGGTATACATGGCAGTGTCGAGGGATGTCTCTCGCATTCTCTACCGTGGAAATTCTCATTGCACAAGGGTACCTGGTTTCGCACGAATTTTTTATGATGTAGTAGACCCCAGGCCCAGGCTGTTGTGGTGCCTCCTTCTTCAGCCACCTCTATTCTGTTAACTCCCACCATCATCTATTTTACACCTGTATTTAATCTTAAACACTCAAGACTTTTCCGTGTCCACCTTAGGGATGTGCTTAGGTTTGTGTTAGAATTACTTTGAGTGGTGGTGATCTGAAAAAATGCTTTTCTCCTTAATTCAGCTAAATAGAAAAATAAGAAAATCTAAAAGTATCCGGATGTTACTTCTTCAATTAAGCGTAGCTCATGGACCAGGAATTCATATACACCTCCTCGTTAAAATTTGGGAACAGATCATTATATGATTTCGATGAACACATGAAGTCAAACTATGCATGACAGTAAATATCAACCTACGGGTTAAACAAATAAACATTTAAGCTAAGAGGAGTTAAGCTATTCAACACGAGATTTTTGTTTGTCCAAAGAATCTGAGTAGTTGCTCAGATCGCGACTTCGTGAAAAAAATTTGTTAGTTCCTGGAACTATATTTTCATGTACGCAGTCGTGAAAAGAAATGCTCTATATGTTTCTATGTATGTGAGTAGCCAAGCGGATAAACAGCACTATGTTCAATGAGACTTACAATAAATTCCAGAAAACTGTTGTGACTTTGGCAAGAAACAAGAGAACGCTTCCACCAGGATATTTGTGTAATGGAACAGAGGTACCAAAGCAGATGGATATAGCATTCTTTCGGACTTCTACTGGTGCCTCAATAGACATTCCAGAAGCGAAATATACACGAAAATCCTTGCGAAAACATTTTTCCTCATAACTTCTTTTGTTTCTTTTCTTTATTTACATTGATTGTGATTGCCTTCATATTTTATATGTATTTTGTGTATTTTTGATAAGGTAATATATTTGAATAAAATGTTTTGAATTTTAAATCAATTCTTTCATAGGTATTTACCCAAAAATTTATACAGCACCAAATTGAACTGAAAGAAGAAAATAAATGTATTTATAACTCCACATGCAAAAACCATTTCAGAATCACTGATAAACTTCTGACCTCTGAAATGTTGCAGACAGTGTAATGATAAGCAATAAATAACAATACATATAAAAGATGGGACATACATAATAATACAGATAATAGTGTGACACATACATAACAACAATACATATAATAGATGAGCACATAAATAATAAACATAAATGAAACTCACAATATGACAGGTGACACAACATATAATACATATAATAGATGACACATACATAACTATATAATAAGAGAGCACTTACATAGAATACAAATAATAAGTGGAACGTACATAATAAATCTTTATAGATGACCACCTCTAATAATAATACACAAAAGAGATGTACTACATCTACATAATAATATATATAAAAGATGATCACAAAAAATATTAAAAGAGGAGGGTTTCGAATTTCAAAAATGTCAACAAATTTTCTTTTCATACCGATTCTCGCAGAAAATGTCAATAATATATAGCTTTTTTCCTGACGAAAAAACTCAATTCCTAACGTTTTTACGAGAGATTTAAAATTTAGCAGTTATTTAGAAACTTTTATAGAAATTAAAATCTACGGTGTAGCCACATAAAAATTTTTATTATTTGAAATTTGATGATTAGTTGCTAATTCTATTGCCTACAAAAACTTTTAATATACTTTTGCTCCCTTAGTTACACAAAGCATGTTATTAGCCCTGGACTGATCCACTATAGAAAAAAAAATATTCATGAAAAAAAAAATCCACATTTCCCTGGAAAAATATTTAAAAAAAAGTATAACAACTACGTAAATATATTTTGACATACTTAAAGAGGAGTGTTGGCGCTAAAAATTCATTTTTATATTTTATTCGAATTTGAATTTTTTTTTTTTTTTTTTTATTATTTTTATAATTTTTTCAAAAATTTTAAAAAATTCCAATAAGTTTGAGAGGCTATATGTCTTAAAACAATTAGCATTTAATAAATGGCTCTAATTAGTAAGTCTGGTAGACCTATCTCTCTTTCTAAAACAATATCCTTAAAATAAAAAGAAATACTCGGTAAGTAACGATTTTTTTAAATAAATTATCTACCCCATCACATATATGCATAATAATACATATAATAGATGGACACATACATAATACATATTATATGAGAGTATAAATAATAATACTTTAAATAGTGGAAAAACGTTATACATATAATAAAATACAATAAATGACTACAAGCAATTATACACATAACAGATGGCTCATAATTATAATACACAAAATAGATGAACACGTTGAGATATACATATAATATTAATATATGTCAATAATAATAATAATTCATTAAAATTGATACATATATATCAATACATATAATAGATGAGCACATGCAATCTTGCATATAATAGATAATTGCATTATATATATATATATATATATATATATATATATATATATATATATATATATATATATATATATATATATATATATATATATATATATATATATATATATATATATATATATATATATATATATATATATATATATATATATATATATATATATATATATATATATATATATATATATATATATATATATATATATATATATATATATATATATATATATATATATATATATATATATATATATATATATATAATATATATATATATATATATATATATATATATATATATATATATATATATATATATATATATATATATATATATATATATATATATATATATATATATATATATATATATATATATATATATATATATATATATATATATATATATATATATATATATATATATATATATATATATATATATATATATATATATATATATATATATATATATATATATATATATATATATATATATATATATATATATATATATATATATATATATATATATATATATATATATATATATATTATATATATATATATATATATATATATATATATATATATATATATATATATATATATATATATATATTATATTATATATATAATATATATATATATATATATATATATATATATATATATATATATATATATATATATATATATATATATATATATATATATATATATGTATATATATATAATATATATATATATATATATATATATAGATATATAGGTGGACGCTTTCTCAATTATACATATCATGGTTGTGGCAGGTACAAATATAATAATACATAAAGTAGATGGACATATACATAATTATAAATATAATAGATGAACACATACATAATAATTCATATAATAGATTAGCACAAACGAAGTAATACAAGAACATTGTATTATAAGAACATTGTGCAAATATAAATATATTGATCGGACTTTTAGTAAACAGTGATACATAATATTATATGCACATATATAATAAATATATAATAGATGAGCACATACATACATAACACATATAATAGATGATCACATGCATGACTAATATAAATAATAGTTAGAGATATTCTCAAAAATATATATCGTAGATGAACACATACATGATACATAAAATAGATGGACACATGTATAATAATTACATGTATAAAGATGATCACATAATAATGCCTATAATAGATGAGCACATACATAGTATTACATTTAGCACATGAGCACAGACATGAAAAATACATAATTGATGACACATACATAATAAAACATATAAAAAAAGAGCACATAAATAATATATATAATAGAAGGCCACATACACTTATAATTCAAATAATAGATGAACACTAAGATAATTATATATAATAGATGAACGCATACATAATAATAACACAATAGGTTAAGCACATACATTATAAAACATGTAGTTAAATAGCACATACATAAAACACATAGATAGACTTAGGCTCTCTATAAAAAAGGATTTCAAGATTCTGAAGTTATTTATCTTAATTGAATGGTTCAACTCTACAAAATTTTTCGTTTAAAATAGTGTTTTAGTTGAGAAATATTTCCCAGAATTGCGGAAGTCTGAATTTGTAAAAGGAAATACATTTACTTTTTTATTAATCATTTTCATGTTATTATAATATTATTATTATTTATTATTATTACTAACATAATTATTATTATAATTGCATTATTGTAATTATTATTATTTATTAATTATTATTATTATTATTATTATTATTATTATTATTATATATTATTATTATATTATTATTATTATTATTATATTATAATTAATTATTATTATTATTATATTTATTATATTATTATATTATATTATTATTATTTATTATTATTATTATTATTATTATTATTATTATTATTATTATTATTATTATTATTATTATTATTATTATTATTATAATTATTCTTTTTTTATTATTTTACTTTAAATTGCATCTTCTTTTAACTAACTACCGTAAGATTATTTTCATTTTAAATAGCATAATAATAATTTATATCTTCTTACCCCCAAACTGATGTTGGTAAAAGCATTCCAAGTCCATCATACTCATAATTTTTATCTAACGATGAAGAAACAGTGATATTCATTGTCTCATTCGTATTGAAATAAAAATCAGACATCTTAAGTTCGTATTCGTTTTCTGGACCAAAAAGATTGGATGCAGCTTTATCTAACCCACTCATGGCAGCAATATTGATCTAATAAAACAAATATATCTTAACAACGAACATAATAATAATAATAATAATAATAATAATAATAATAATAATAATAATAATAATAATAATAATAATAATAATAATAATAATAATAATAATAATAATAATAATAAATATAAAAATAAATTAAATTAAAATATAAAATAATTTTAAATTTTAAATGAATAATAAATTAAAAATAATAATATAATATATATATATATATATATATATATATATATATATATATATATATATATATATATATATATATATATATATATATATATATATATATATATATATATATATATATATATATATATATATATATATATATATATATATATATATATATATATATGTATATATATAATATATATATATTCAACTATGCATAAAATAACAATAAAATAAAAAAAAAAAATAATTCATAATAAATAAAAAAATATAAAAAAAATTAAATATATATATATATATATATATATATATATATATATATATATATATATATATATATAATATATATATATATATATATATAATATATATATATATATATATTAGTGAGGTCAGACTTTTGTAGGAAAAGAGGGTGAAATTGGCCCCCTTATACTCTGTGATAGACCATTTTTAGGTTATTTTATCTCTAGATGTGGTTTTGTGGTTAATCGCAAGGCTAACTTTGTTGTTTGCTGTGGTTTTACTACCAGATTCCAAGCTCCTTCCTGAGAAATATCTAGCAAATTTCTCTCATTTACTAGCACCCTCTATCATTTTCTAGGAACAAACGTACTCTCAAAACTGCCTTGGTGGCTTGATGATGGCGACTCATCTTCACCCTTTGACGTCATTCATCAGCCATTTTGTTTTCCCTCTTTCATGACGATTTCATAGCATCGTATGACTTTCAATCCGAACGGAGTTAAATGAATTATTATTATTATTGACATATTATTTAAAATATTATATGTAATATTTCATACATGTTCATCTATTTTATGTATTGTAATTTATGAGCTCATCTGTTATGAAAATAATTATGCTTGTAGTCATTTATTTTTGCATTATTATTATATATATATAACGTTTAAATATTTAATCTATTTAAAGCATTATTATTTATAGTCTCTTCTAAAATATGTTTTATGTATTTGTCCATTTATTATATGTATTATTATGCATATGCTTACCTATTATATGTATTATGCATGTGCTCATCTATTATATGCATTACTATGTATGTTATCATCCATAATATTTATTAACATATATATGCTCATCTATTATATATATTATTATGTAGATGTTATATCTCTTTTTTGTATCATTATGTATGTGGTCATCTATAATGAATTTTATTATGTACGTTCTCACTTATTATTTGTATTACTATGTAAGTGCTCTCTTATTATATGAATTGTTATGTATGTGTTCATCTATTATATGTATTATTATGTTTGTGCTCACCTGTCATATTTGAGTGTTCATTTATTATGTCTGTCTTATTATTTATGTGCTCATCTATTATATGTATTGTTGTTATGTATGTGTCACACTATTATCTGTATTATTATGTATGTTCCCATCTTTTATATGTATTGTTATTTATTTGCTTATCCATTACACTGGTCTGCAACATTTCAGAGGTCAGAAGTTTATCAGTGATTCTGAAATGGTTTTTGCATGTGGAGTTTATAAATACATTTAATTTTCTTCTTTCAGTTCAAATTTGGTGCTGTATAAATTTTTGGGTAAATACCTATGAAAGAAATTGATTTAAAATTCAAAACATTTTTATTTTCAAATATTACATTGTCCGAAAATGTACAAAATGCATATAATAATATGAAGGCGATTATAATCTAAATAAAGTAAAAGAAAAGAAGACAAAAGGGAACGTTTATCGAGGAAAAAATGCTTTTTACAAGGCTTTTCGTGCATGTTTCGCTTCTAGAATGTCTCCCTTCAGGCACCAACAGTAGTCCGCAAGTTTGCTATCATCC
>SEYY01000585.1:297173-307173 GCA_009176605.1 Armadillidium nasatum
ATTTAAGCAATGAAGAAAAATAATAGACATTTCTGCACTATCCACCCCTCTTAAAAAGTTCTCACATCGCTGCTCAGCAGTAAGCCTCTCCCTATAGAGCGCTCGATTCCTCTTACAACCCTTGCAAAACTTAGCGATATGAACTGAAGTTTAACTTTTCTTACTTTCCAAAACTTTACCATAATATATATATATATATATATATATATATATATATATATATATATATATATATATATATATATATATATATATATATATATATATATATATATATATATATATATATATATATATATATATATATATATATATATATATATATATATATATATATATATATATATATATATATATATATATATATATATATATATATATATATATATATATATATATATATATATATATATATATATATATATATAATATATAATATATATATATATATATATATATATATATATATATATATATATATATATATATATATATATATATATATATATATATATATATATATATATATATATATATATATATATATATATATATATTATATATATATATATATAATATATATATATATATATATATATATATATATATATATATATATATATATATATATATATATATATATATATATATACATGAAAAATACCACAAATTTTGCTTAAATTTTATTTTATAAAGGAGCAGAAAACTACTAAAAAATTCTAGAAGTAAAAAAAAAAATATCGTTGGTTCGATATTGAGGATAAAATATCGATATATCGATATATCGGGTTTGAAAATATCATCGATATTTTTCCGATACTATCGTAAAAAAGTATTTATATCGATATATATCGAAACTTTTGCAACATCCCTATATATAACGTTAATATTGTGAGGAAGTGAAATTCCAAGTAAAGTCAAATACTAACCTCGTTTTCCTATCTCTTATGGTATTGAAGGATCTATGTATTCTTGTATGTATGAGTAAAATCTGGCAAGCAGAATTTGAAAATGAACTTTTTATAATCTTAACAAAGCGTTACGAACTAAATAAAAGTAACGATTCACTGGAACGTCAATAGCTTAACCACGGTACAACTGAACTGATTTGACTGATAATCGCTTGGCTGTAGTTGCACAACCATGGTAAGACCATAGTATATATAACATGATGTAATTCTAGTACTTTAAATTTGGAGCTCTTAAACGTGTTTATTTAAGATTCGTGAAAGTTTACCTAATAATTATTAGGGAAACTGGATTTGTATATTTAATTTTCGTATATATGTAATTTTTCCACAATTATGTTGACGTTCACATAAAATAATACTAAAGCTACAACCACAGACTAGCCCATGATCCAACAACCAATAAAAATAAAGCAATTTTGTACGTAAAACCCTTGTTCTGAAAATCAAATTTTCAGAGTTTCATTTTCTTGTTACAAATTTATATGAATTGTTTTCTAAATAAGAAGCTTGACCATCATAAATTAGTTCCTTGTACCCCTTCAGATCTTACAGTAATTGGCATTATTGTTAACATGATTTTAATACTTAGGAGTTTTCTCTTTTTTTTGTTTACTGAGTACTTGCAGAGCCTAAAGCAGTGATCAGTCAGAAAAGTTTTGTATTTAATACTTTATTTTAAAGAAAAGGTTATGTTCCTAAGCTAAGAAACCTCATGTTTCTGTTTGTATAAGTAATTGTTGTCACAAGGCAACTTTAGAGGTTCTAAATATATTTTTTCCTTATTTCAAATATAACTAATTTCTATCACTTGTAGTTTTAAATCTACTCCATTCTTAATATTCTTTACTGTATGTAATGCATAATAAGATCCCTAGATTTAGGGATCTTATTGTTTTCATCATTAATATTCCATGGTTTCTTTAATTATATGGGGACATTAATCAAACTTTGGATGTTCATGGAATAATAGAGTTGAGTTAGTTTTTGCTAAATGACGCATTTGAACAACATGAATCATCATAAATTTGCCTACCACCAGAATAAGCACCCTTTACCAGTGTGTATTCACAGTTCATTCTGAAAAGATTTAATGCATGTGGCTCTGTCATGAGCCATTTTATACTGTTCAGAATAACTACTGGCACAATGCCTGAATTTATGTTAACCATCTGAATTCTTTTACTTCATTTGCAGTTAACATTTTAAAATTAGAAATGTTCATTTACTTCACTCATTAAAATGTTTTTTATTAACTTTGGATGTGAAGTTGGTGACTAAAATAAAAAATTGCGCCCCATATATTTGTGTCACTTGTGTTAGTCTTCTTATAAGTTGACCAAAGGGTTATCTGCACATATTTTAATGAAGGTGGGAACCAAAATATTACTCAAAATGATTTTTTTGCCATACAAACGTTTCAGGCATCAGTTCTAAATAAGAGCACACTGTTTAATAAACTAATTTCCTATCATACTATAAATCCTATGCCTTATAGTGAAGAATTGCATATGCCAAAATCAAAATTTATATACTCAAGGAGATCTCCATGATCTTGTCCCAGATTTGAATCTATCTATAGGCAAGCAGAAATTTTAGACTCCAGATTGAAAGCTTCAATATCCTCTATATAAAGATGGATGTAATGACTTCAAAGAATTTTTTCCCCTTTTTTTTTTAAATATATTGTAGCATTTAGTCACGAGTGTAAAACAGTAGTAGCACATACGGTATATATTGATTCTTCTAAAGTCAGCTTGAAAGCTGAGCTTCACAATGGAAGTGTAATGTTATGTGGTGACTTGAAAGTCTTTGCTCTCTTGTTTGTATTATCAATTGGTTTCATTAAGTATATATTGTTTATTTTGTGAGTGGAACAGCAGAACTAATTTTAAATGAGAACTTTGTTGAAGAAGAAATTTGTTATAGTTTATAGTAGACTTAGATTTAGTATAATATATAATTCTTAAGGATTAGAAATGCAAAGATCAAAGAAAGGATCATTTTATGACCTCAGATAAGAGAATTGGTTGAAGATGAAACTTCACTAGTTAGTTGAATCAGACTGAAAAAGCTTCAACAAAATATTTCAGTAGTATTTGCAAGAACTACTAAGGAAATCAATGGTTTGATCAACTACAAAAGAATAGCAGATGAGTTTGTGAAATTTTGCAAGGCCATGCATGGTAAAAATGTAAAAATAAAAGTAAAATACATGCTTTTTTAAAATATATATTCTGGGATTCTTACCTGGATTTCTTCTCTGTAATTCTATTAGCTTCTAGTGATGAATATTGTGAACAGTTCAACCAAAATATTTCTAGAGTGGAAAAGTAGTACAAGGCAAATGGAATCTCCCAAGAATGCTCATTGATTCTTGTTGTGCCATTAAATGAGATGTTCTCTGAAGCAGAGTCTAGCAAAATATCCTACACCTAATTTTTAGATGAGAATAATCCTTTAAAATGTATAGTCTAAATAGTGGAAAAAATGCAATAATGTAATCTCTAAATTGGTGTAATTCAAAATACATAAGCACAAGATACACTCATTTTGATTTCAATGACAAAAAGTAAGACAAATTTTAACCAGTGTCATCATATTTTGGTCCTTTTACTGTGGTATATTTGGTTTTACCAAATTTTGTCATATTTTTATTATATATAAAGAATAATTGTTTTGTTTATTATTGTATTGTCTAGAGTTGTAAGGATAATGTTCAAAGGAAAATGTTCCTTTTATAGTCGTTTTACATAACTTTTATTTTTATAGTTGTTTATATACAACTGTATTTTATATAGTTTTATTTTTATTTATAACCAATGTAACTCTTAACAACCCACAGAAATATGTATAGGTGGTACTGCATAGTAAGTCTCAAAATTATTTAAAATGGGAATAATTTAATAAAAGATATATATATATATATATATATATATATATATATATATATATATATATATATATATATATTATATATATATATATATATATATATATATATATATATATATATATATATATATATATATATATATCCACACAGAATTAGGTTCTTCTGATATAGCCATTGCAGGCCTTTTTAAAGTTTCTTTAAGAGTTTTTATGGTGGTCTTGGGGATTTTTATTACTGCTCTTTAAAGTCCTTCGAACAAATAATTAAAATAATCATATTATCTATAATGAATGTTCTTTGATTTTTCAGTTACATTCATTTATTTTGTAATAAGTGAAAATCATTAAAGACCATTTTAATTCACTATAAAAATAGAAACCATGTCAGCTGCGGAAGATGTTTTATTTGAATTACTTCACATGGAAATTGTAAAAACATTTACGGATTCCAAAGATAAAGTGAGTTTACCAATTCCTAGAGAATAATTTAATTATTTTTGGTGTTTGAATAAGTAATTATTTATCCAAGCTAATTCATATATGTAGTTACTGATATATATTGTCTCGCCTTTAAAATAATTTGGATTTATAACCTTCATGCATAGAGATTAATTTTCAGTTGTCAGTTTCCTTGATTTGATCTCATTTTGTTAAAAGGAAACATTATATATACAGAATGAATAATTCTCTCTTTTGTGACATTTTTTTTTACATATCTGATTTTTTCTTTTATTTATTCAGGATGATGCTGCATCGAAACTTGAATATATTGGTTTTACAACAGGATACAGATTTGTTGAAAGGTTTGTATATATATATATATATATATATATATATATATATATATATATATATATATATATATATATATATATATATATATATATATATATATATATATATATATATATATATATATAGATGAGAGCTTTCTATTACCTTTGCTGAGGTCTTGTGGCCTCCGTGCTAATCTCGCATCTGTGGAACACCACCTCTCATCCTAACCTTTTGCTTCTGTCTGAGACCCAGCTGGACAGGGATTCTTTCACTAACAACCTTAATGTCTCTACAACTTTTTCACAATTTCCGACTAAATGGTGAAGTCTATTCCTATATTAACATTAATACTCTTGTGACACATCTCGTAAATCTTGAATCTCATAATTTCGATGTTTTATGGCTTAAAATCTGTCTTCCTACTACTACAATTATCTTGTGTTTCTGCTATTGCTCTCCTAATGGAACTTCTCACAAGACTGTTACTTCTTCTCATCCAAATGCTGAAATCCTCTATTTAGGGGATTTCAATGTACACAACACAGAGTGGTTGGGGTCCTCTCATACTGGTACAGGTGGGAAGGAGGCAAAATCATTCAGCATTCTTAACGATCTGGAGCAGTTGATTAGGGAACTATCACACTTTCCAGATCATCCTAACCAGTTCTTGAACACACTTGATTTATGCTTTACAACTATTACTGCTAGATATAAATACAGTTTTCCCTCCTATCAGTAACTCTGACCATAATCTTATAGCTCTTAATTATAATGCTTTCTCTCCAACAGCTCCACCATACCCTAAACGTACTTTCTGGCACTTTAATCAAATTAATTGGGGGGCAATGCGTCGCTTCTTTGCTAACTACCATTGGAGTGAATCTTGCTTTGGCTTGGGGGATGCTTCAGTCTCTGCTGAAAAGGTGGGGGTAGTGATCCTTGATGGGGTGGGCAGATTCATTTCATCTTCAACTAAATCTTTTTCTCCTCAAAGTCCGTGGGTCGGTGCTAATTGTTATCTTGTCTTTCGGGAGAGAGAGAATGTTTATCGTGAATGGAAAAAAACTCCTTCTATCACTCTTGCTAATTTTCATTCAGCTCGGAATAGTTGCAGGGATGTTCTTCGACAGACCAAGCGTACTTTCACTAAAAGGAAGTGCACTGATCTTCATGGTTCTCCTACTGATAAAAATGTCTAGCCTCTTGCCAAAAATATCTCGTAACTTCTGTAAGTCTGCCTTTCCTCCTTTTATTCGCTCTGATGGTTCTGTAGCTAATAAATACTCCCTCTAAAAAAGCTAATCTCTTCAGCCTAATTTTTTTTCATTTAATTCCACCCTGCTTTATTCTGGCATCCCTCTTCCTAGTTCTTCTCTCATGTATCTACCATGTGATTACAAATGATAGGATGAACGGGATCCTGAAATCTATGAACGTTAGGAAGGTCAGTGGCCCGGATAGCATTACCCCTCGTGTTTTGAGGGAGTGTGCTTTAGAGTTGGAGTTTGTCCTCATTCAGCTCTACTTTCTGTGACTTAATACTAATACTTTTCCTTAATGCTGGAAGCTCGCATTTGTTCAACCGATCCCGAAAAAAGGTAGCCGCTCTGACCCTTCCAAGTATCGAATTATAGCTCTGATTTGTTCTGTCTAAAAAAATTAAACTCCCCTTACCTCATTTCCTTGGTCATTTGGAGTCTCATTCTCTTCTCTCAGATAATTATCAGTATGGTTTTCGACGCTCGAGGTCAACTGGTGACATAGTTTCCTATCTCACTGATCTATGGTCTTCTGCCCTTAGGGACTTCGGGGAGTCTTGTGTGATGGTACTTGACATATTCAAGACTTTTGACCCCATATGGCATGCGTCGCTGCTCTCCAAGCTCTCTTTCTTTGGGTTTCCTCCTTCTCTTTGCTTAATCTTGTCTAGTTTTCTCTCAGATCGTTCCATTTCGGCACTTGTAGATGGAGTGACTTCCTCTTTTTCTGTCAACTGTGGTGTTCCTCTGGTTTCTGTTTTATCTCCAACTTTATTCTTACTTTTTATTAACGATCTTCTCAACTGCACTTTTAACTCTGTTCACTCTTATTCTGATGACTCAACTCTTTTTTCTGTAGGTACTACAATGGCAGATGCTCGAAAGAATTGGCCTCTCGCATTCCTCTACCATTGTGTCGTTCTCGTTGCACAAGGGGTTCCCTGCTTTCGCACGAATTTTGTGTGGATCATGGGAAACCCCAGGGTTACCCGTTGTGGTACCTCCTCCTTTCCAGCCACATCTGTTCTGTGGAACTTTCTATCATTTTCTATTTTTCCTACTGTATTTAATCTTCCTCTCTTCAAGGCTTCCATCCGTGCCCACCTGAGGATTGTGCGTTAGGTTCGAGTCTGGGTGAGTTTTCTTCCTTTTGTATATGCCCCCCCTCCTTGAAAAGGGCTCTGCCCGTGAGTGGTGGCAAACTGCAATATATATATATATATATATATATATATATATATATATATATATATATATATATATATATATATATATATATATATATATATATATATATATATATATATATATATATATATATATATATAAGTCATCATCTTCCCCCAGGAAGGACTTTCGTCCTGTCAATGGGATCTTTCGAGAAAGATCCTTGGGTTTCACGGGCCCATCTGCAATAGGCCTGGCTGGGCCAGGCCTATCGCGGATGCCGAAGATTATTCCCATTAGTGGCAAGAACACTCTACTGATGTTTAACGACTGAGTCATTCGAAGATAAGCGCAAAGAGAAACCGCTCACATTTCCCGCTCCGGCCAGGCCTCGAACCCTGGACCTCTCACTTGCTATGACGAGTGCTCGATTGACTGATCTACGGAGCCGATATATATATATATATATATATATATATATATATATATATATATATATATATATATATATATATATATATATATATATATATATATATATATATATATATATATATATCACTAATGAATATTAAATACTTTCAAAACATTTACATAAACTGTTGTTATTCTATTTGCCAAAGCATTCTCACTGTCTTTTATTATATTTGTTTTCTTAATATTTCTTTTTTTTTTTTTTCAGAGCAACTCGCGAGACTAATAGATTTAAAGATGAATTAGACATTATGAAATATATATGCAAAGTATTCTGGGTGTCTGTGTTTAAAAAAGAAATAGATAATTTGCGTACAAATCATCAAGGAGTCTATGTTCTTAATGACAACAATTTTCGATTTTTAACCCGAATATCATCTGGCAAACAGTACTTGCAATATGCTCCAAGGGTAATGTATAATTTGTTTGTTTTGTCCTGTTTTTTTTTTTTTTTTGTTTTTCTTTATATATATATATATATATATATATATATATATATATATATATAATATATATATATATATATATATATATATATATATATATATATATATATATATATATATATATATATATATATAATAAATTGACAAAATGTAATACTAATATTTACTTATTTTGCAGTTCTTCAATTTTTATTGTAACGAAATTCTATGAATATTAAGGTTTTATGCACTATATATATATATATATAGTGATGTATGTGACATCCGTATCTGCAGAACATCTGCATTAAATTTGACACCCACATCGGCAGTTCATAATTTTGCAATAATCGCATCCGTATAAAATTTTGAAAGTTATTAATTTGTTGTCTAATGTTTGAATTTTTTGGATAGCATGAAAAAAAGAAAACTTTTTCATATATATATATATATATATAATATATATATATATATATATATATATATATATATTATATATATATATATATATATATATATATATATATATATATATTATATATATATATATATATATATATATATATTCCTCCTCCTCTTATTCGCTCTGATGGTTCTGTTGTTAACACTCCAACTGAAAAGGCCAATCTCTTCAGCCTCTTGTTCTCTAATTTAACCCTGAACGACTCCAGCAATCCTCCTACTTCTTCTCCTCCAGATGTCCCATGCATTTACTTATGATTACATTTGATCAGGTGCATGGGCTTCTGAAATCTATGAACGTTAGGAAGGCAAGCGGCCCAGATGGCATTCCTACCAGGATTTTAAGGGAGTGTGCTTCTGAGCTGGCTCCGTCCCTCGTTCAACTTTTCTCTGTATGTCTCAATACTAGTACTTTCCCTCAGTGTTGGAAGCGCGCATTAGTCCAACCTATTCCGAAGAAAGGTAGCCGCTCTGATACTTCTAACTATCACCTTATAACTCTAGCTTGTTTTCTTTCCAAGATCTTTAAAATCTTTCTCAACTCTCATAATCTTAGATCATCTGGAATTCCATTCTCTTCTTACTGATTATCAGTGTGGCTTTCGACGTTCGAGGTCTACTGATGACATACTCTTCTCTCTCTATCTCTCTCTTCTGCCCTTAGGGACCATGGGGGGACGTGTGGTGGCGCTAAGGCATTTGACCTGATATGGCATGTGTCACTGCTTTCCAAGCTCCTCTCCTTCTCTTTGTTTACTGTCTAGTTTTCTTTCTACTCGTTCCATTTCGACTGGTATTGATGAGGCGACTTCTTCATTTTCTGTCAATAGTGGTGTTCCTGGCTGTGTCATGTCTCTTAATCTATACCTACTTTTTCATTAATGATCTCAGCTGTTCATCTAACTCTATCCATTCATATGCCGATGACTCGAACCCTCCATTCTTCTACTCATTTCAAATCTGCTCCCTCTTTCACATTTAGAGTTGCCTCTCGTTTTCTATTTTTCGATTCCATTCTTGCTGATCTGAATAGAATTTCCCAGTGGGGTCGTTTCAACCTTGCGAAATTCAACTCTTTAAAAACTCTCAACTTCTTGAAATCTCCCTCTCAAAGACACCTAACTTTTCTATTTTTTCGATGGTTCTTCCCATCTCCTGTTGACAGTATAAACATCCCTGGCCCTCATAAAAAAAAATGTCTTGGAAAACTCACATCACAATGGTTACCAAGTCTGCCTCAAAGAAGCTGGAAGTTGTTTAGACTGTGAGAATTTTTTTTTTACTTCGTAGTTACTCCAATTATACAAGGGCCTCTTCCGCCCTTATATGGAATACTTCTCTCATATCTGGGGTGGCTCAGGTTTCACCCGTCTTTTGGATAGGGTTGAGTCAAATGCTAAAGACGTATAAATTGTTCCACTCTCTTTATTTCACTTTGACCCTTCATCTTTGCGAACGTGACGTTGGTGCCTTGTCTTTTTTTTTTTTTTAAAGGTACTACAGCGGCAAATGCTCGAGGGAATTGCCCACTCATATACCTCCGCTTTTACAACCGCCACGTAGCACAAGGAGT
>SEYY01000585.1:312173-334673 GCA_009176605.1 Armadillidium nasatum
ACTTTTCATTCCTTACAGAAGTATGTGAATATCACTCAAAATACATTTACTTGATCATATTTCATATCTTTTAACAGTCTAAAATATTTTCACTACACAAAGACTAAAGAGTTTGGCTTAATTGTTGTTATTTTTCAGGCCTTTGATATTATTAATAACAATGGGCAACCAGTAAACAAACGATAAAATACTCTGATCAACTTACATTTGATCAAGAATTTGTACAAATTCGCATTGTAAATGGCAACGTTTTATTTATGAAGGAAAAATACAGCACCAAAAAAAAAATCTTTTTAATTTTAAAACCGTTATTCTGTTATTCCTTCCTATAAATCTATAAATATAAAAGTTTAATCTTGATGTATAAAAACAATATTATGCAACTGGTACAGACGGAAATCCAATTATTGTCTGCCACAATACTGAGATCATGAAATACAAAGTAAAGTCTTGTAAAACATCCCTTATTAATTTTATCATCCAAATATATTTATTAATTACGCTATTTTGAACACCACACAACAAAAGAACAACATTAAGGAAACTTTTATTCTCTTCTTTAGTTTCGGCTATACTATAGGAAGCAATGACCTGTTGAATTTCCCAAATACAGAAAGGTATCACTAAACTATTTGATACCAAGCTACCCAAATCCAGCGAAATTAAAAGGCATATAACCACAGAAAGAACACATATAGATGCTGGATGTTCTAATATATTGAATAATAAACAAGGAGTAGACGTTGTAAATGACTTATCATAAGAATTGGACAGAAGATTACTTCCATTTCTAGAACTGGAGGGTGAACTAGGAATTTCTGAATTATTATGAACTGTGGAGTAGTCAATGTGGCCAACTTCATTTCCTTCATCCTTTTCTTGAACACGAATGAGGTTCACACGGTATATTTTCTGCTAGGTACTCATAAAGTGGGTCTGGCATATTTTTCATGATGTCATTAACTAACTTGGCATCTTTTGAAGATAAAGAATAGTTATCCTGGTTTTGTGATTTAGAGGATGCTTGACTTTCAAAGGACTTAGTTGAGCTAGTTTCCGCTTTCTCATCTACAAAAAGATAAAAAATTATATACCGTCCATATAAATTTACATTTTCATAAAATATATTACAATAAAACCTACACATTATAAATTCATCTGCGAAAATTACTTAATCTTTTCTAAAACTAATTTGAATCTCTAACAAAATGAATTCTTAAGGCTTAAAAGAGTAAATTAAAACACACAAACTTATAAATTCACATAAATGAAACATTACAAATAAAAATTTAATTTCAGTACTAACCATCTTCTATGATGGATTTAGATGATTCTAAATCTTTCACCAATTTATGGTTCAATGATGGCACTTGGTTTGTCTCACAGTCAAAATCTTTATTTTGTACAACATTCATTGAATTTAAACCGAAAATTTTCTGTTTTCTTAGTTCTGCATTTTCTAATATTTTTTTTTTCCTCAATTCTCGACGGTAAGCAGCTGAATTAATATCACTACTCATTGTTACATTCAATATAATAGTTCCTGTAAAAAAAATTCCAAATTTTATATATATATATATATATATATATATATATATATATATATATATATATATATATATATATATATATATATATATATATATATATATATATATATATATATATATATATATATATATATATATATATATATATATATATATATATATATATATGGGTGGGTAAAATTTTTTTTTTCAAATTCACAGTATGAACGGATGTCAGGATGATGATGTAACATTATATGTCAAATTATATGGTTGTGTGGCCCCCACCCTTAAAAATTAGAAAAATTAATAAAAATATGTCTTCTTTCTTTTACCATTAGCTCAGAGGCTGATAATAAGATATGACATATTCTTACATACGTACACATCACAGACATACACACAAATGCCATTTACAAATCCCTATTCCCCCCCCAACTTTAAGGGAAAATAAAAATGAAATCAACAATACTTATAAATTTCATCTGATTATTTTTACTTTACTATATATATATATATATATATATATATATATATATATATATATATATATATATATATATATATATATATATATATATATATATATATATATATATATATATATATATATATATATATATATTAGGTATGATTATAATTAAAATATAAAATAGTTATTAAAATTCAAATTTAAAAGAGGAGCGAACTTCTTAACACTTACCTTTTTATAAATCTAAATAATTATTGGGACCAGTTTTTTTTTTGCCATCAAATTTATTGTTCATTTTTGGACTATATTAGATTCAAAATATACTCATGTCTGTTTCATCCCCAATTCTTACTTGCGAATCTTGTGCAACTACATTTACTGCATTCTCTACACCCTGGCTGTGGCATAGAAACAAAACAGAGTTAATTGGCTCATTTACAAATTGTTTTAAAACAGATGGCTGGGTGACTGTTTCCTTTTCCCAATCAATCATGTTTGAATAATAATCTGCATAAAGGTTTAGTGTTTTAGTCAGTTCAAAAATTCTTCCATTGGAATTCCTTGCTCTTGATTGAATAATTTGTTGAACGCATAAATCCCTTTTCTCTTTTCTTGTGTCTGCTAAGTAATACATTCTCATGTAGTATGAGCAAAGTATGAGTTGTTTCATAGTACACACTCCATAATCACAATTATCCAAAACCACCCTGGTGCTTAAACTTTCATTATCATATTTACTAGATTTTGAAGAGCTTTGCTTGAATATTTCATGGAAATGTATAACCATAAGATCCTGTTTGCTCTTATTAGCCTGCCTGGAGATTTCTTTGCTAATGATATTGATATATTCCCTGATTTTATACTAATACACATCTCATACAAATATTTTTGGTCAGTGCTAATTTGCATAACAATATCTTCAGGGATTTTTTTCAAGGTTGCTGTTTGCAAGTTCAAAATCAACTATCTCCAGCTTATTTATATCTTCTTCAATTTTATTTCCAATGGTACCCTTAAAAGTTTTTGGTCCTGATGTTTCTCCATCAATTGCCTCGAATATGTGTCTGAATGGAAGATTATTTACATGTAAGAAGGCAAATTAACCACTGTATCGGTCTTTCCAAATATATTTCAATCAGTCTCAAATCTCCACCAACTCTTCCAGTGTTGTCAAGTCCCATTGCAAAAAATAGCTAAGTTATTATTTCATCAGTAATACATTGGGCCTTGGCAGAATTTGGTGTGACATGAGTCATGTAAATATCATCTGGTTCTTTTATCATAACAAAATGTTCTTCCAATTCAGTTCCATCTTTTCTTTTGGTTTGGTGTTCTTCCATATCATCAAAACTTAATCCTGTGTTGGTTAAAAGGTCACATATTTCAACTGCTCAGGTACTGCTACTGCTGCTGCTGCTACAACCCCTACCCTTGCAGAGACTCACAATAGATTCAACGTTTAACCTTTCCAAATTTTCTTATGTCATTCTTCTCACACCTGTTGCTGCTTTATCAATTGTCCCAAGTTGATTTTTTCCTTTGTTTTTGACCTACAAAGAATTCCTGTTCAATAACAGGAATTCTAATTTTGCATCTACAATGACTTCTTTTCAGTTTTTTATCATAATTGTTGCATGTGCAAATGTCAAATATCATGTCATATGATTTTACTTCACTTTCAAACTCATCCTTTCGCCTGTTTTGTGGGATCTCATTTTTGTATATTCATGTATATATGTGTGTGTATGTGTGCATGTGTGTGTGAGAGATTGTATGCGAATATGTTGTATGCCTTTCGAAGCTAAACAGGAGATCAGGAGTAAATTACATACAAGACACTTTGAGATTGATTGTAGAATAAAGAATAACATAAAAGTGGAGTAATGTGTGTGAGGGGTAAGGGGGGAGGGGTTGCACAACTTTGAAATTTTGCATACAGTATAAGACCATGATACTAACACCTGTGCATAGCATAATTTTAACAATTAAAAAAAAAAAAAAAAAAAAAAAAAAAAATAATAATATATTATATATATATATATATATATATATATATATATATATATATATATATATATATATATATAATATATATATATATATATATATATATATATATATATATATATATATATATATATATAGTCATTAACATGCAAGTTATATACTATTAAAATCCATCACTAAATTTTGAGTTACTGTAAACAATATAGTAAAATATATAAGAATTTAATTAAGATTTACAGTGAATAAAAAGTTTTTGATAATAATTAAAACCATAAAAAGAAGGATTGATTCTGAAAGAGGGAAGTTTGGAAATCAAAGCTTTGTGCCAGACTTTATCAAAAGCTTTCAATATGTCCAGCACAACAGTAAAAGATTCACTGAAATGCCAAAGAGTAAAGGACAAAGATTCGTAAAGGAGGGAAAGAAGATCACCAGTAGAGCATTTTTTACAAAAGTTGTACTGCCGATCAGAAATAAGATTAAAAGAATTGAGATGTTAAGAATATTCGAAAACTTTAGACAGAATGGAGGTTAAAGAAATGGGATGAAGTTAAAGGGTTAAGAGGGGTCCCCTTTTTTAGCAGAGGTTGAATGAGTGCGTACATTTCCTATAAGAATGGAGGGTTGAAGTAGAAAGACATAGACAAAATAGTTTACCAAGGCAGGGTGCAAGCTTGGAAGCACAAGTTTTGAGAACCACAGGAGGAATACTATCAGGAATGTACATCTTCTTAGTGTTAAGCTGAGAGAGAGTTGAAATGATCTCTTTAGAAATTAAAATTTTAGGTATAAATAAGTTGGAGAGGGTTGAAGGAGTAGAAACAACTCCAGAATCATCTAAGGTTAAATTAGAGATAAATGATTGAGCAAAGAGTTTAGCTTATTTGACAGTATATATATATATATATATATATATATATATATATATATATATATATATATATATATATATATATATATATATATATATATATATATATATATATATAATATATAATATATATATATATATATATTCTCTTATGAATACAAAGATATAAAATTTCTTAAATTTAAATATTACAATTTCTTAAGTTTTAAATTTTTTATATTTTCCATAATTCATAGCAGGGTTACTCAAACTTTTTTCATTATAACCCTCTTTTTCAATTATCATAATTAAAAAAAAAATTTCAAAACATCTCAACTCCCATTTTGAGAAGCTCAGATTCAAAGTATATTTCAAGTTTTTCAATTTAATTACAACAAAATACCAAGTTTCCAACATCTGCTGCACAACCACTTTAACTTTCGGATATATATTTTTTTTTAATGCAATTTAGCCTAAAATAAATTTGAGGGGGCAACCTTCCATTACAATAATACTAATTATAAATATTTCCTACATTGCAAGATAGTACTTGGCATACCTCAAGATAAAAGCAGCCTTGTTTACATTGTGAATGACCTCATATCGATTTATTCTTTAGCTCCCATTGTTCATTTACATGCCATACTACATAACTTAAAGATATTAGATACCGTGATGAAATTATATTATATGTATATCGCTCACTACATAAAATTTTAATATATTAAAGTCGATAACTTAATTATATAAATATAATTTTGCAAAATGTCCTTTTCAAGGATAAAACTATTGTCAAGAGTTTGCTAGTTAACCTTGACTAGTCTTATGTACTCTTCATCAACTAATTATCATTGAAACAAAATATCACATAAAAGTATAATGATATCGTATATCACTGACGTATTAAATCAAACTTAAAATATATAATTATATAACATACTTGTTATCTATTCAAACTTCTTTTAACGTCCCATTATGTATATAAACAAAACAAGCAAACAAATTTGTAAATTCACAATTGTCTACGCTGACTACGCAAAGAATCGCACAGCTTTATAACATAGAGTAGTAGTTGAATGTTAATAAACCATAGCTTTGATTTTAGGCCGCAAACAGAGAGTAGACTGTGCTTAAACAAAAATACCGATAATAATGGCATAGAGTGAAAACCATTTACATTTTTTTAAAATTTTAAATTATTATATAGAGATACTGTTCATACAGAAGCCTTTTAAAAATTATCGTGGTTTAGCTTTTTTATGTCAAAAAGGTGGTAATCTACATACTACCCCTCATGTTCTAGGCCTGTGTATGTTGTACCATCTATGGTGCCACCTTTGGGTATAGAACAGTTAACGTCGCTTTTGTTTTAACACTTTTCTGGGGTATTGGTGATTTTGAACATTAGATTAGATGAAATATGTTTATAGTGTAGTTTAAGAAACTGCATGTACTGTAAAATATTGTATTGGAGTGGACCATTTTCATGAGGAAAATTGAAAACTATGATTATATATATATATATATATATATATATATATATATATATATATATATATATATATATATATATATATATATATATATATATATATATATATATATATATATGCACGGTCTTTTTTTTTTCATTAATTTCTGCAACATTCGCGGTCTGCACTCCAATTTCCACTTTCTTGAACATCACCTCTCTTTTTTTAGACCTCACCTCTTATTCTTGACCGCAACTCAGATGTTTGAGCGTTCTGACTTTAAATAAGATGTTCATTGAAGTTTATGTAAAATTTACCTCAGAAAGGAGTACGACTATTACGTCTGTAGAACATTTTTTGAAAACTATGATCCCTACCCCTCCTAGCTGCTCGGATGCCTCTGAAAGACGTTAGACTGGACGCAGTTTCTTACTGACCAGAATGGAAAACACAATAACAGCACTGTAAAATATTTCATTGTAATGATTTTATATACATTGTTTACTCTAAATGCTTTGGTAAACTATGAATTAATAACAAAAATTTATTCTAAACTTTTTCGTACTCAATTCAAAGTTATATTTGAATTCCAGTTAGAATAAAAAAATTTTTTTTGCTGTAAACAAGTTTCTAAGTTAAGATGCTTTTTTTTTTTTTTTTTTTTTTTTTTTTGAAAGACAAGTTGTAACTTAAATTCTTCGGATTATTATTTTTTAATTAAGGATTCATTAAATTTTTGAAATTTAACATATGTATGTGGTATTTATACAATTTTTTTAATAAATAAAATCTAGAAAAAATTATTTAAAAAAAAATAATGCGGTGGAACAGTTAAATTTTAAGTGATGTTCCAATTAGTTTATGAATATAACTAGTTTATGTAAAAATCATAGACTTTAACTGTAATTAAAGTCTATGGTAAATTGTAAATATTGTCTTTCCACTGAAGAACTTAAAAATTTGGTGTTTTTGTTCTTGAATTCTAAAATTAGAATCCGATTCCACAAATATCAATGTGCTTCCGGATGGAGATGCTCAATATTTAAAAAAATATCATCGATATATCGATAATTGATAATTTTGAAAAATTTCACACCACTTTTCCTATTATCAGTTAAAAACATCGATGCATTCATTTTTATATATATATATATATATATATATATATATATATATATATATATATATATATATATATATATATATATATATATATATATATATATATGCCTTTAGTTTTAAAGAATATGTCGAACGCTTAATACTCGAAAAAAATTATCGAACAAAATCATGGTAAAATCATGTCTATGGTAAAATATCATCAATATTTAAATAATCGTGCAAAAATATAATCGATATTTTTGCTTAACGATATTTTGTAACTCCCACTCATAGACTTTGCTCTCACATGCTCCTAGGCATAGACTTTAATTAGTCTATGCTTCTAGGCTAGGGATGCCGATATTTATATATAAAAAAAATATCAATTCACTGATTATCGATATTTTGAAAATATCATATTGCCCTCGATATTATCACGCAAAAAATATCGCTCACACACACACACACACACACACACACACACACACACACACACACACATATATATATATATATATATATATATATATATATATATATATATATATATATATATATATATATATATATATATATATATATATATGATCAAATAAAAGTAGTGTTCATCAATTAGTAAATAACATCCTCAAAAATTCCATACTCAGAATTCAATTTTTTTTATTTTATAATGAACTTAAATTGAAATTTATTACTGACGATAGGGCACAACACGGATTGGCACATTTGTGACAAGCCTTAATTCGGTAATTGGGAACACGGATTTTCAAAGGTCACATAAGTATAGGATTGGCGCGCGCATAACGTTTGTGATATTGTGTTACATTTTCTCTTGGATTTATTATTGGAACCTATGTTTGGCATAAAAAATTCGCTCGTATTTTCTTTATATGAAATTTTTTTTTTAAATTATATAGTATTCTTAGCTTGAAATTTATTTTATAAGAGCAGAAAACTGTATCAATTTTCTTGAATAAAAAAATAAATATCGATGATTCAATACCTAGGATAAAATATCGATATATCGATATTGGCTTAAAAATTTCGTTGATATTTTTTCGATACTCTAATAAAAATAAAAAAAGCATATCGATATATATATATCGGTACTTTTTCGGCATCCCTAGTTCTTCCTACTTCTTAAATTTGGAAATGGGAGCATTGTGCTTTGTGTAATAACGTTGTTGCATCTAATAACCGTTACATTGTAGTTAGAATGGATTTATAACCTTGTCTAGATGCTTATATATATACTTTGTTTATAATTTTATACCAAATTTTTTTATATATAAACTCTGATATGGTGGTGTATTGCAAAAGTATACTCAAATGAAATTGCAAATTGGTGTAGGTTCATAAACCGGAAATACACAAAAGTTTAAGTATTTTCGTAAAGGATAAAAACTTTCTTAATAAATTGAACGCTTCCTAAACTTATAGAAAATTGTACAAATTTTTGAGTTAAAGGATAAAAATGACAAGCGAAATTGTTACATTTGGAGTTTCTTTGGGAAACAGTACTTGCTGTATAGCTGTAAATAGAGTAAGTATCGACAAAACCATAATGATAATGGAAACATGTAAAAGGTGCATGAATTAAAAATTTTATTAAGAATTTAATTTTTTAGAAAAAAAACTCATTACATTAGGAAAATGTAATAGTTTTTTAGCCTTTGTCCATGAGTCTATTTCACTATATTGAAAATTTAAAGACAAAATATACTGAAATGCATTACACATTTAAGAGTAGAAAAGCAAAAATAAATAAAATGTTTACTCTGAATGGTGAAGCAATTGTCCTTTGACTGTTTCATTATCGCAAAATTAATACCTGGTTGCCATATTTGTCCTTAGACCATTTGTAATTTATAGCATTTTTTTTCTTTTAATTGAGAGACTGTGTTTGCCAGGTTAGGATGCTGGCCATAGGTGTAGATTTACCCTTCAAGTCAATGTCAAAGTAGTTTGTAAGATTTATCAAATTTTTGATTTAACCTATCCTTGACTTGTAAATCTATGCCTATGGCCAGCTGATAGACCTAACTTGACTAATGCTGTCTCTCGACAAAAAGAAATTAAAAATTAAAATAAAGAATAGTCTAAGGACAAATATAGCAGTCAAAGAATGATCATTTCACTGTTTCGATTAAATTTTATTTTTTTTATTTTTTCCCACACTTAAATATGATGTGCAATGCATTTCAGCATATTTTATCTTTTAATATTTTTCTAACTATCGACCTATAGCTCTCATGTGTTCTATCTAAAATTTTTGAAATCTTCTCAACTCTCATTTCCTAGGATCATTTGGAGTCTCATTCTCTTCTATTAGATCACCAGTATGGCTTTCGACGCTCGAGGTCAACTGGTGACATACTTTCCTATCTTACTGATTTATGGTCTTTGCCCTTAGGGACTTTGGGGAGTCTTGTGTGGTGGCGCTTGACATATCCAAGGCTTTTGACCGGGTGTGGCATGCGTCACTGCTCTCTAAGCTCCCCTCCTTTGGGTTTCCTCCTTCTCTTTGCTTACTATTGTCTAGTTTTCTCTCAGATCGTTCCATTTCGGCAACTTGTAGATGGAGCGACTCTTCCTTTTTCTGTCAACTGTGGTGTTCCTCAGGGTTCTGTTTTATCTCCAACCTTATTCTTACTTTTCATTAACGATCTTCTCCACTGCACTTCTAACTCTATTCACTCTTATGCTGATGATTCAACTCTACATTCTTCTACTCATTTCAAATCTGCTCCTCTTTTCTCTTTGCTTCTCGTCTTCAACTTTCCGATTCTATTCTTGCCGATCTGGATGGGATTTCCCGGTGGGGTCATAGCAACCTTGTAAAATTCAAACTCTTTAAAAACTCAACTTCTACCTCTCAAAAACACCTCCTAACTTTCCTATCCTCTTATGGCTCTCCCGTCTCACCTGTAAATAACATTAACATTCTTGGTCTAAATATAAACAACAAACTGTCTTGGAAACCACATATCACAATGGTTGCTAAAGCTGGCTCTAAGAAGCTGGGAGTTCTGTTCAGGTTGCAAGAATTTTTTTCTTCTGAGCAGTTACTCCAAATATATAAGGGTCTTATTCGCCCTTGTATGGAGTACTGTTCTCACATTTTGGGGGGCTCCGGCTCCTCCTCTCTTCTGGATAAGGGTTGAGTCAAAAGCTAAAAGATTAATAAACTGTCCCCTACTTTCAAACTCTCTTGACCCTCTGTCTCTGCGACGTGACGTTGGCGCGCTATCTCTTTTCTACAGGTACTACAATGGCAGGTGCTCGAGGGAATTGGCCTCTCGCATTCCTCCACTGTTGCGTCGTCCTCGTTGCACAGGGGTGCCCTGCTTTCGCACCAATTTTGTGTGGATGTAGGAAATCCCAGGCTAGCCCGTTGTGGTACCCTTCTTTCCAGCCACCTCTATTCTGTGGAATTCTCTACCATCATTCTATTTTTCCAACTGTATTTAATCTTCCACTCTTAAAGACTTCCGTCTGCGCCCACCTGAGGGCTGTGCGTTAGGTGTGTGTGTTTGATGAGTTTTCTCATTTGTGTGTGCCCCCTCCTTGAAAAGGGCTCTGCTCGTGATGGTGGTTTTGTAAAAAAAAAAAACAAAAAAAAAATATTTCATTAATTATTTATGTATTTAACAAAAATATAACCATAAAAACTTTATATTTTCCTTTAATTTTATCAGTAAACTTTGCGTTAATCTGGTCATATTTAGCAATTACTGTATCCATATATTGTATAAAAGCTTTTAAGCCTTTATATTTAAAATTTTGAAGATGCTTAAAAATTGACCTCATGGTCATAGCCATTGGTAAATAAAATTAATTTATTAATCATAGGTTGATAATAGTATATCAAGTTTGCAGAATAATAGATTCAAAATTAAATTGTAGTGTTAAATACTATATATCTGAAATATCTTTTTGGTAATTTTTTATCTTTACAACAGTTTTTAATTATTATCATTATTATTATTTTTAATATTATCAGTATTATAATTATTATTATAATTAATAGAAAATTTTTAAAACTTTTTTTCAAAATCTACCATTAAAAAAATAAAACTGAAACTAATGGTAGCAGTAGTAGCAGCAATAACTACAATTTTTGTTATTACTATTTTATTGTTATGAATATAGCCATAATTATTTTACAAATATTAAATTATTATTTATTATTACTGGTAATGTATTTTTATTATAATTTTTTTTAATTTTTATTATTTTTTTTTTTTTTTTTTTTTTTTTTTTTTTTTTTTTTTTTTTTTTTTTTTTTTTTTTTTTTTTTTTTTTTTTTTTTTTTTTATTTTTTATTATTATTTTTAAGAAATAGATTAGATGGAGATTATGGCTTTAATGTATAATGTAGTATAAAATTTAAAGTATCTAATATTTGTTTCTTAATTAAAAATTTTTAATTAATAATGTTTCTAATTATGTAGAGACTATAAATTAAAGAGCTCAAAGGACAAATTCGTCTCCCCAGAAGCCTATTTAAGTTTTGTATCAATACATATAAAGTATACAATTATCATTTATAAGTATAAATTCCGTAACTGAAAAAATGAATAAAGATTAAAAATAATTATTTATAAAGATAACTATAAAGCATCACAAAATTTTTTCTATTAATTTTAAGTAGATATTGTCAGTTTTCTTTAGTTATGCTGAAAATACTTCAAATTACCTGATAGGTTTTTATTATTATTATTATTTATTATTCAGAATAGCAATATTGATGTTGTTGCTAATGCTTCTGGAGAAAGAGTCACACCAGCTGTTACCACATTCCTTGAATCAGAAGTTGTAAGTGTTTTGTAATGCTTCTTTCAGTCACTACTAAATTAAAAAAAAAAAATATTATAGTTTGAATATTATTATGAACTATTTATCAGTATTTTTATTTTATTTTTATTTTTCTCTAAATGTTGTTATTCTTACCATTCAACTCCAATATGTAAATATCTTGTGTCAATTTTTACTTTCATTAAGCAGTTAATAAATCCAAGGAAAAATAAGATTGAATTTCAGCCCTTTTAGGTTCTATCAGAAGTTTTTAAAACTTATACATATTTGTAGAAAAACATTGAAACGGTTTGTAAAGTAATTTTACTATTAATTAATTCTTTAATTACATTACTTTAAAATATATTTGCTCGTAGTTGACTGAACATATTTTTATTTTTTTATCAATATAAATTTTCCAATAGATATTAACCACTCTTACTGAATTTCAAAATTATCCTTCTCATGTTTTTCAGAAATTTGAATAAATTTTATATCTGAATAGAATTAATATGTAATTTGAAAAAATCTCATGTCTTATTGTCACATGGTCACTTTTCCGAATAAAGGCAACTGATTCTCTTATTGATTGAAGTGGAAGTGCAGTGGTAACAGAATTTACCTGAGCCACTTAAATTTTTTTTGTACATTTAATAGTCAGTAACCAGTTAAAGGTAACTTAAGCAAAATACAAATAAACAGGTAATACAGTTGATCCTTTCATGGGCAAAAGACAGAAATTTGACAGAAGAAAATCTATCTATTTTTATAAAAGTTTCCAAAATCCATGGTAATTTATTTAATACAGCTAATTGCAATGATGTCATTCCTACCAGTAATTAGCAAGCTTTATGTTACAAAAATTAAATAAAATGCTTCATGATTTACATTCTTCCTTTGTAATATTCATTCTTTGACTTTGCTCTGCAATCGACCTTCATTTTACACATTTTATTATTAGAAGATTTGTGAATAACTTAATTGTGCTTTCTTACAGGTTGGTTTATCATTTGAATACATTAAAGCTCTTAGAGTCTGTCTCATCTTTCTATCCTTAAAAATTTCTTATATTCCTTGGGTTGGGGTGCAGATACTTATTCATAGTAGGAATTGAACTCCCTGCTGTTTTTCTCTAGAAATGAAACCCCGGACCACCTCCATACTAATTTGATAAAAAATCATATATGGGATACTGAAACTTCATAAAATACAAATATTCATAATTTAGAACATACTTTTTCCCTAAGCAAAGTGTTTTGCAATATTATTTTACCTTCAGTAAGTTTGGTAAAATTGTAGTAAAGCATTTTGCTATATTCCTAGGTAAGCCATTTGTACTGGAAATTGAAAGTTTTTCAATTCCTGCAACACATTTGTGTTTTAAGAATCTCACTTTAATTATATTCAGTTGATCCTTAAATTATTCTCTTAAAGGTGACAGGAACAGCAGCAAAACAAGCATTAGTTAGACATGATAGATGCTCAATTACTGGAGCTCTTCGTGCCATAGATTCAAAAGCTAATGATGATTTGGTATTTCCCTTAAATTTGAAGTGTCACTTGTCACATGATACCAAAAAACCCAAGTTTGTTTTGGTAGATGGAGAAAGAAATCAACATGTAACACCAGAAGAAGCACTTAGACATATATTTACACTTCTAAAAGGTAAGTTGAGAAAGAACAAAAATTCTGAGTTTTTGTTTACATGTTTTCTTAATAACAAGTTTATAAGAATGCTAGATTCATATCACCTGATGTACATATCTTTATGAAGATGTATTAATGTGATAAATATTCCTTAATGTTCTTTTATTGTACTCGCTAAGTTTTTGCTTATCTCTTTCTTCTCCCTGTTTTATTTTTATTTGACTGTAAACTTCAATTTAATGTAAGTTGTAGTGGTTATATTTAAATGTTTACCATTAGTATTAGGCCTGAATTTCCAGAAAAGTGGATCAAAATGTCTATTTGAAACAAATTAAATAAATTTTTAAATTTTGTTATATATATATATATATATATATATATATATATATATATATATATATATATATATATATATATATATATATATATATATATATATATATATATATATATATATATATATATATTATATATATATAGTCTTTCAACACTATCAAAGTATACTCACTATCTCTTCTATGTTTTGTACTATGCAAATGTTGTTTACTTTTCTAATATTATTTGATTGTAGTAGATAACGAACAGCAAGCCGATAACTAGCTTATACTCCCCCACACACACACACACACACCTCTGATACTATATGAACACAACAGCAGGTTTAGCTCAATATAGCTACCAACTTACTCTGACATTTAGTAATTACTTTAAGCTACTATAAGAATAATTACTGTACATAATTTCAACAAACTTTATATATTTTCATAACTTTAAGAACTCGTGTATGCTACAAATAAAGCAAATTCTTATATTATCACTCATATATGTGTGTTATCAAGGCCTTATAAGTCCTCTGCCCTCTGCCCTCTACCCTCTACCATATCAACTCTCGCTTCTCCACTGTCGGCTCTGAAAGAGATAAAGATTTCAGCAATTATATATATATATATATATATATATATATATATATATATATATATATATATATATATATATATATATATATATATATATATATATATATATATATATATATATATATATATATATTTTTTTTTTTTTTGAACTCCAGTTATTTTTTTTTCTATTTTCTTCAGATATTGCTTCTAGTCATAGTAAAGATGATAAGCTTCCTGTGGTAATTGCTGTTCCTGCATGGGTTAGCAGTGGAATGACTTCATCAGTATATAATATAGCTAATGCATCTGGATTCCATGTTATCAAAACAATATCTCAGCCTTCTGCCTCTTGTCTGGCATATGATTTATTAAATGACAACAAAGACTCGAAGTTAGTAATAAAAGTTAATTGTATTAAAAAAATAAAAATTTTGAACTTAAGAAAATGCCTATTTTATATATCTATTTTATATACCTTCTAATTTGTTTAAAGTTTGTAAAAATTGTTGGATAAGGCAAAGAATTTTATTTCATTGAGACATTAATATATTATTATGATTAATATATAAATATTTTTCTTAAACTACTAGGAATGTTTTAATTATTCACTGCGGAGGAACAAGTATTGTGTCATCTGTGGGGGAAATTGCCGGAGGTTTATTGAGTATAAAAGAAACTTCCTTATTCCCTGACAGCTTCTGGAGACGCTATTACTAATCTTTTGGTAGATCATTTTGCCAAGGAATTTTTTTCGTAAGTGTTCATTCTTAGTATTCTAAATGTAAAATTATTTTCAATTATTAAATGTTATTAGTTATTGTCATTGAAGACAATTTTCGCGTGTTGTATCATATCTGCACAAAACTAACATCCACATTCCTTGGTGCATCAAATAAAGGTGAAATATGCAACCATCTATATACACTATTACACATGTCTTCTTAAAAAGCACGTTCATTTTCTGGTGTACAAGATCGTACATGTTGTTCGTTACTAATTCTTAATATAAATTAACTAACTTGAGTCTATAAGCATTGTATTCAACCATATGCTTGCTTCAGTACAGATAATATTGTTATTGTCATCGACATCAAAGGAATAGTTTTAGATATTGTTTAACTTTATGGGGAATATGAGGAGCAAATAAGCTTGTGTTTATTAGCGATTTATATTTGTAAAGAGATACATTATGGAAATTATAAGGTTAATGGATTTAAATGTGGAAAAAGACTTTAAAAGGATCTGCATTAGGTTTAATGTTATAGTTGAGACCAAAAAGGATATGTTTTTTGTTTAATGCAATAGTTGTTATGAAGTAAATGTAATTTTTAAGCGTTAAACTTTCTGCAATATTAGTAATTATCTTTGACGTAGCCTTAGTTAAATATTCCAAAATTAAGTGTATTTTAACTTCAATGTGTTTATTAATTAATTCATGATTTTACCAAGGTATTTTGCACAGTGGATTATAATTTTATTATTCAGATATGTCAGATAAACTTGGATTTATGTTTTCAGCAAATTTATATAGACCTATCAGCTTTATTTCAATTAGCCCTTAAAATATCGAAAAAAGGTACAGTATAATAATATAGTAATAAAAAAAAACAAAAGAAACACACATACACACACTTTGTTGTTTTATTCAATCACAAAAGAGTAAGGAAAATGTAAAACAGAAACGTCATTTCTCTAATGGATTTGACTGAAACAGGGTTGTGAAGGAAGTATATAGGTTTATTAAGAAAGAAAACTGCTCTCACCCGAGTAACAATGCTAAACAGTAGATATACTGAATGTTAATTTTGGAAAAGCTACTTTTAACATTCCAATGAAATTGATTTACATTGAATCTTGACAAGTTATGTTAATAAGCATTTATTTTGGGATAAATTATTATAAATGAAAGTAAAAGTGTATTCCTTTTATTTGACTGTTGATTGACTTTTGCCAGGCTTGTTTTAGACAAAAAAAAAAAAAAAAAAGTTTTTTTTTTTTTTTTTTTTTTTTTTTTTTTTTTTTTTTATTATTTTTTATTATTATTATTATTATTTAGGAAATACAGAGGAGATCCTCTTGAGAACAGAAGGTCACGTCGAAAGCTCTTCACTGTTTCTGAGAATTCTAAGCACGTCTTATCAACCATGAGTTCAGCCCAGGTATGGAAAATGTTATACTGTAATGAATAAAATTTTTTATTCAAAAAAAAGTTTTCAAGATTTTCATTATTACTTACTTGTATTGAAGCATTATTGCTTTATTTTCAAGGATGCTATTTTTTTTTTGTTATTATTATTGAAATTTAGTCAAAATGTTTAAGTACTTTTTCTGGACAGTAAGAGAAAATGTTGAAATATGATGAGTAAGATATTATTTGATCTTGAAAATATTAGGATTTTGCTACTATTATGATTTTTTAATAATTTTACTACCACTATCGTATGCATTATAATATCGCTAACTGTTATTCTTTATTAGGTCTATGCTGAATCGTTATGGGAAGGTGTGGATTTCTCAACTCAGTTATCCAGAGGAAGGTTTGAAGGGTTAATATCACCCTTATTGAATGATTTCTTGGCACCAGCAAGAGAAGTTCTCCAACGAACCAATCTAAGTTTTGATAAGATTGACAAGGTGACTATAAGTTTTCTTATATTCATGCTTATCTTTGTTTCCAACGTATTCCCCCCGCCCCACTCTCTCTCTCTCTCATATATATATATATATATATATATATATATATATATATATATATATATATATATATATATATATATATATATATATATATATATATATATATATATATATATATATATATATATATATATATAAGTAATTCAAGTCTGCTAACCCTTTCGTAAATCAAACACATTAAAATCAAAGTTTAAAGTTTGCTATAGGGGAATCGAACTCGGGCCCTATAGCACAAAAGCATAGTTTTACCACTACACTACTGACAGTAGTGGTAAAATTCTATGCTTTTGTGCTATAGTGCCCGGGTTCGATTCCCCTATAGTAAACTTTTAAACTTCGATGTTTAATATATATATATATATATATATATATATATATATATATATATATATATATATATATATATATATATATATATATATATATATATATATATATATATATATATATATATATATATATATATATATATATATATATATATATATATATATATGCACGATAATACATATGAGTAACATATTTACACATTAAAATTTGTTCATTTGTTAGAAGGAATAAGAAGAAATTGTTTTTTTTTCAGGTTGTCCTTTCAGGAGGAACTTGTAAAATTCCTAAACTTCAAAACGTCATAAGTGAAACTTTCAAAAATGCTGAAATTTTGAAAAAGTTTCCTGCTGACGAAATATTAGCAATTGGGGCAGCAAAAGAGGCTTCTTTTTATATTAGTGGTAAAAAAAGTAATGTCCAGTCCTCTCTGTGCCTTCTCCCTTGCCTTTCTGCTCCGGTTTATATTAAGGTAAGATCTACTGAATTTTTTATAGGATTGTTTATGTAGGAAATATTTTTTTTTTAACATTATGAAGGTTGTAAACAGGGTATTAACCATTCATTATTATAATTGTATTAGGGGTTTTTCCATCATGATATGATTTTTAACACAGTTATGGCTCGTCCCGTCAGTGGTATTAATAATTGCATTCAAAATTCAATTTGTTCTCATTATTAGATAAATCAAATTTTTTAAAATATAACTCATATTAATAAAATGAAATTTTCAGTTTCTTAAAACGAAAAAAAAAGTTGAAAAAAAGTTGGTTGCCTCTAATATTTATTAGATTGTTGACACTTTGCAATATTTTCGATTTCAGAGATTTGAAAAAGTTTAATATTTGTGACATTGATCTTTTTGTATAGCTTTTTATTATTATTATTTTTGAAAAATAAATACACATAAAAAAGATCTATAAAAATTTTCCTTCATGCTTACACATTTATGAACTATTTTTTTTTTTCACTTTAAATTCTCACTGATTTTCTCACTGGTCTGAAATGAATTGTGATTTAAAATAACTTTTTTTTCCTTTCTTTATTAATAAGTTGACGGAACTTGTTTTTTTGATGTGTCATACAGTATTAGTTTATATTGTAAGCAAATATATATATATATCACATGCAACGTATGTATAAAATACAGTAATTGAAATTGAGTTATGGATATGTATTTAGATTATCAGGTAGTCATATTGTGGTGGATGTGCTGTTGTTATTTTAAGAAGAAAGAAATAGAAAAATTAAAATATAACATACTAATATAGTTTCTTTTTTTCATGTTTAGCTGTTATTTTTCTTACTTTGATGGAGAATATATATATATATATATATATATATATATATATATATATATATATATATATATATATATATATATATATATATATATATATATATATATATATATATATATATATATATATATATATATATCCTCATTTAAAGTCGTTATGCCAAGTTTAAAGAAATACAGTGTGTCCCTAAAAATTTGATATCATTTCATCACACAATAAAAATAATAGCTATCAAATTTTTAGTGACACCCTGTATATTGTAGGGAAAATATAAAAAAAAAATATATATATATATATATATATATATATATATATATATATATATATATATATATATATATATATATATATATATATATATATATATATATATATATATATATATATATATATATATATATATATATATATATTATATATTTTATATATTTCTTACTTTTGAAAAAAAATTTAGTTTGTAGAATTTAAGATATATAAATTAAAGTATAAAATTTTGAACTTTGATACAATGTAAATTAAAAATGAAAATCCTTCATGAGACATATAACTACAATATAATCTTACCTTATGTATTCTGTTTAGTTTCTCCATTAATTATTTTGTGTATTGTAAAAAGCTTGTTGAATTAAAGAACCTTCAGTACAAGACGCGCAATAACCCAAACTTACTCAAAAAAAAGAATTGGTACAACTCACTTTTTTTTTCTTTTTAATGAAATTTTAATGTTTTTAAATACCTAAAAAATTCTCTTAATATTTGAAAAGATAAGTCCACCTATTATTATTATTACTACTAAATTAACACATTCAAATTATATATATATATATATATATATATATATATATATATATATATATATATATATATATATATATATATATATATATATATATATATATATATATATATATATATATATATATATATATATATATATATATATATATATATATATATATATTCCTTTTACTGAATTTACATTTTGCAAGTTTAAAAACTCACCACAAATATCAAAATAATAATTTTCCTGCATATTTTTTTTTTTTTTTTTTTCTCATTGGTGTTTTAACTCATTCTCTGAAAGAGAAAATAGAAAATTAGAGTTATGTCAACCTTGTTGCAAACTCACTATCATTCAATTTTATAAGATTATTTCAGATTTAACATCAAAATGAGAAAGATTTTTTCTTTGGGATAAATATGAAAGAATATAATTGTCTCATCTTTTATTTTGTGAATGGAAAAAAGTTTAACTTTTAATTATAAGATATTTTTCTTACTCTAATTGGCTTCTTTCCCTCACCCACCTCTTATCCCCCACCCCTTCCTCCTTTCTCTAAAAAAAAAAAAATGTTTTTATTTTATTTAATTTTTTTTTTTTTTTGTCAGATTCAAGAAAAGAAGGAGAGTCGAGTGTATTTTCACTAGCGGCACTCCATCTCATTCTCATCAATCACTCCTACTCGAGTGTCCAAAGGGTTCTTCTAGCCTTTTGATATATGAAGCGATGGAAGCCAGTGAGTTTCCCAGCGAAGATCAAATTTTAGCTCAGATAGAATTGAATTTTATGGACGTTTCCACGTCCTGTTAATCTTCAGGTTGAAAGTCACCTTAAGAATGACGGAAGTATGGTGATTAAATTGGTTGAACCTTTATCAAAATTAAATAAATCATTTATAATTGAAGCTGGACAAAGTTAGCAGTTATTGAGTTTAGTTTTGTTTCCACATTTTATTTGGTATCGTGTTAAAAACCAAAAAAATAAATACAACTACCTAAAATACGTTTTTTATTTCTTTGTTAAAGTATTATCACAAATATTTTCGCTTTTTAAAGGTTTTATAAAGCTGGCCAAGAAAATATTTTAAGTGTAAAAATTTCTTTTGTTTTTACAAAATTGAGTTAAATTGTATCACCTTTATTATTAATACCATTTATTTTGTCTTGTCTAGTTAAGCAGACAACCATGGTTCCCTAGTTTTTGGAACACATATTCAAGGAGTTTACCCCTACCCTAGTTGTAGTCAGGACCACAAATGTAAAAAGTTGTTTTATGTAGATACTTTGGTGAGAGATAATGTTGGACACAGGGATCTATATGCTTTACTATGTCGTCTTTTTGCAGCACTTATTGCGTATAGATGTAGAGTGGTCAACAAATTCTTTAGGGGGATCCGTGATATTGGATGTTTACGTCTTAGTTTCATTTTGGGAATGAAATAGAAATGATTAAAAATTAAAATTGGTTATAACGACTCATTTTTTAGTTATTTTTTAAAGTTATTATTTTTTTTAGTTGTATTAATTTGAGATAGTGATAATGTTTTTAAAGAAAAACTTGGCTCTCTAGTAAATGTTAATATCTTATTGAGGAACTGTAACATTAAAATCTTAATAGATACATGGATAACCCAGCACAATTGAGAGGAATGAGGTTTGAGAAGGTTTCTCACAACTTCCCATATTCCCCATTTTGAGTCATAACATTCTAAATGGTATGATTTTTCATTTAGTCATATATTCCGATTCTACATTCAATAAGAATAAAAATTAATTCCATAGCTGCAAGAAGTTAAAACGCGTAATTATGGGATCTTGAACTAAGCTGCATATACTCGTATTTTATTAGGAACTTGGTTCCTTTTTCGTGCTCTGCATATGCTAGGACAATGATAGATTTTTTTTTTTTTTAAATAAATTACTAGTAATTGACTAATTTTCTTCAATAATTAAAGATTTCAAAGATTGATTGTAACATTAATTTAGTCAAAGTAAAAACATATCAAGTGTAATAAAATCGAACAATAGATTTACCTGCCGTAAATTATGATGTAGGCTACTGATTCTCAAATTCAAGTAAGCGAAGAAACTTAATTATGATAATAGATATGACGTCAACCAAATTACCCTCTATGAAAAATAGTTGCCGAGTTACGTATATTTAAATTAGTTGACGAATAACAGAGAGAGCATCACGAGCTCTCATTGCGTGTTGGACGTGGTTCACTAACTCTGAATGCGTGATGGCCTGAAGGGAAGTATTTTGTCTGCCTGGAAGGACGGCATTTGCCCTCGTAGGTGAGGTCCACTCTCTAAAGCAAAAAAAAAAAAAAAAATCAGTGAGATCTCAAAATACCGTCATACACACTTTTAGACTCTAAAATACTTCCTGGTTCTCCTTTCCCATCTTAATTATCGAATATTAGGTCTTGCGAGGCAACGCTAGGCGTTCAAGAAGCCTTGAACAAGGAATGGCATTCGCCATTGCTTCATAAGCTCCATTCCTTTGGGTTTCCTCTTTCACTTTGCTATTTCAAATAACTCAATGTAAGCAGTTGTTAACTGGACGATCTTCATTCTCTGTCAATTGTGGTGTGTTCTTCAAGTTCCTTATTTATAT
>SEYY01000585.1:339673-347173 GCA_009176605.1 Armadillidium nasatum
ATATATATATATATATATATATATATTATATATATATATATATATATATATATATATATATATATATATATATATATATATATATATATATATATATATATATATATATATATATATATATATATATATATATATATATATATATATATATATATATATATATATATATATATATATATATATATATATATATATATATATATATATATATATATATATATATATATATATATATATATATATATATATATATATATATATATATATATATATATATATATATATATATATATATATATATATATATATATATATATATATATATATATATATATATATATATATATATATATATATATATATATATATATAATACTTTTGCAAAGGTCAGTATAGTTCGACTGTAGTCTGTTAGCTCATGAGTAAGTTTCATATTCAACAGATGGCGCGACCGACTTCATTTTTGACAAATACAAGGTAAGTAGTATAATTAAGTTTTCATATTCAATCAAATGTGATATATAGTTGACGATTAAATTGTATACATGAGGGTTGCGCTAGCAGGAAAAATATCCACAATAAGCAATAGTTTATATATTTTAAATTTTACGTAGATTTTTGATGCATGGGGTTCATAGGTTTTTCCATAGGGTATAAAAGGTTTGCTATAGATGGTAAATTCCTTATGAGCCCTAAGCAAAGCCTGGTAAACAAAAATACCATAGTCACCCTTTCTTTGTTCTGTCATAGGAACCTATGGGGTAAAATTGCATGGGACAATGGTAGGACCTAATTCTATATATATTTATAGAATCTTTTGAAATTTTTTATATATATATATATATATATATATATATATATATATATATATATATATATATATATATATATATATATATATATATATATATATATATATATATATATATATATATATATATATATATATATATATATATATATATATATATATATATATATATATATATATATACTTATTAACCCTTTTTAAATTTTTCGTTCTGATAGATCTCTTATACTCCTACTTATAAGGCTAATCTCTTCGGCCTCATTTTCTTTACTAATAAACATCCTGAACGACTCCTTCCCAACTCTTCCTCTCCATCCTTTAACTGAGATTTCATATGATGAGGTGCATGCAATTCTGTCATCTAAAAACGTTACAAAAACAATCAGTTCGGATGGCATTCCTCTCCGTGTTTTGAGGGTGTGTGTTTCTGAGCTGGCACCTGTATTCGTTCCTCTTCCCTCAGTGTCTTAACACTAGTCCTTTCCTCAATGTTGGAAGTGCGCAAATGTTCAAAAAGTTCCGAATAACTTTTGAAATAAGAGGACTTAACGAAGTAGGGTACGTAGCCTTTCTAAATACACTAGCCATCGCCTTGTTGCTCTTACTTAAATTGATCTTTGAATCTTTCTAGTTCATTTGGAGTCTTACTCCTCTCTCTATAATTATCAGTATGACTTTCAACGTTCGAGGTCAATTGCATGCATGGTGGCATACTTTCGTATCTCATTGATCTATGATATTTTGCCATCAGGGATTAAGGAAAGCATTGTGTAATTTTGTTTGCCAAATCCAAGGCCTTTGACAGAGGATAGCATGCCTCGCTGGGGCCGCTAAAAAAATTCCTTCCTTTGGATTTTCTCTTAACTTTTCTCACACATCTAGTTTTCCCATATTGATCTAATTTCTACAGTTGTTGATGGAGCAACTTCTTTATTTCATGTAAGTTGGTGGTGCTTCTAAGGATTCTGTTTTATCTCACTCAATTCTCATTTCATTAACCCATAAAAATTTTTTTAATATTACTCGATGATAAAACCAATGGGTTACCATAGGCCCCATGCAATCAAACCCCATAGCCATAGAGTCGAACTATTTTGCAAACGTATTTTTTAAATTTATTTATTACTTTTATTTGTTTTAATTTATATATATATATATATATATATATATATATATATATATATATATATATATATATATATATATATATATATATATATATATATATATATATATATATATATATATATATATATATATATATATATATATATATATATGGAGAACCCTACTGGGAACGATAGAAATTCCATTAGGTATAACCTTTGCGCATAAATAAGTCTAACTTGATTACAACCATAGTTTATTTTCTTATGATACTCATGCCATTACCAATATGGTTTTCGACAATATGCCGAAAAACCTATGTGACCTACGTAATTTCCACTGGTGGACATGGTCCCACAAAACCTACAACAAAACCTATGGAATTTTTTATATGGGAACAACCTCTTCAGGTAACTCAACTCTTTATATTTCCACTGATTTCAATATGCGCCCTCTCAGTTGTATATAGATTTTCTTCTTGTCTTTAGATTTCAGATTACAGTTCTGGCTAATCTGGGTAGAATTTCCCTGTGTGGTCGCCTAAACCATATGAAATTTATACTTTTAAAAGCTCAGCTACTTCATATCTCTCGATCTCTTATCTAAAAAAAAATCAACTCATCTTTACTATTTCCTTGAGCAACTCTACCGTTCCACCCGTTGACAACATAGACATGGTCTCGACATAAGATAAACACTCTTGAAAACCTTACATCCACAGTCGTTGCATAGTATATAGATTGTGGTGGTTGCTAAGACTGCTTCAAAGAGACTGGGAGTACTACTTAGGTTGCGAGAATCATTTTCTTCCGCACATTTATTTCAACTGTATAAGGGTCTTATCCGCCTTTGTATGTAGTACTAGTACCAGCCATCATTTAAAATAGAATAAGAAACTCAAAAAATATAATGTATGACTAAAATCTTCATGCTCACTAAAACTCTTAATATTGAAAGTAGTTCGCCAAAAAATGTCGATGTGTAGTGACATGATATAATTGTTCTTCTCTTTGCAACCATTCTCCTGCGCATCATTATGATTAGTGTCATAGACTCTTACACCCATCTTTCTCGTCATAACTGTCATGTAATTTTTATTTATTTATATTTGAATACTTTAATACTAAAAGACTTTGATCTGATCTCTGAAGTTAGTGTGAAATAGTCTCTGGAACATATCTAAGAGTGTTTCCTGTAAGTAAACTGCTAAGTCGTTTGCTAAACCTGAATATCCCTTGTAAGTTTTTTTTTTAAATCGAAATAGCACAGGAATATCCCTTGATCTTATTTATAGATTTTAACAATGAATACTAAAGAAAATTATTTGCCTTTGTTCTGATTTAATCGTTTGCTGTGACTTTAGACACATATTCTCGTTTAATGTTTTACCGTGTTAGTTGTCCTTATGTAAATGAGCAAGCAATCTATTATTCCTTTGCAAGTGTTTATTTGTTAAGTTTTAATTGTGTTATAAAAATGGTATCGATTTCTGTAGCGTAGACAACCCTTAAAATCACAAATTAGACAGACAATGAAAGTTATATTTTCGTGAAGACCCAGTTTTGTTTTTCATCCTAGAGATGAAATGCAGGATTCCGTCTTGGAATCTCCATTGTTGCTCCTTCCTACCTCCAAGTCTGGAAAAGGTCCTATTTTTGAAACTTAATGGAAATTCCTCTAATTTCATTCAAGCATTTTCTTTTGAAATTATAGACAAACGTCGGGTGGAATTTTCACTTTCGACTGAAGTGGTTGGCATTGTATCCGATATTGCATTCATTTTCAGCTTGTGGGTTTTGACAAAAAAAAATTGTAGTGTTTTGATTTTCTTTAATTTAAAATATTAATCTTCGCAAGACTGCGTGTGCAGAGCCTGCGAATATTTTTTTTTTCCGGCTTCGTTATTTTAAAATTAAAGTTGCCCGCCTTCTGTTTACTTCTAAAATCATTACTTTTAAGGTATCAAATCTATAAGGTATATATGAAAAAAAAAAGTTATCACTATGTCCTTCATTTAAACTTATAAGTATGAAATATATACTTTTAAATTTTTTCTTGTGGTCTTACGCTACACAAAACCTTAGGAGCGTTCAATCTCCACTTACAATCCTTGCGTCATCAAAACTCAACTTCTTGGAATCCCTTTATATTTAAACATATTTAAAAGAAAATAAGAACTGGTTCTGTTGACAGCCATGTAATTTTTATTATATTTTTCACATATATTTCAATAGTGGTTCTTTTCCTGTATAAACGAACCTGCATAAAACGTGTAGAAATAAAATAATACTTTTGTCATACCTTTTAAAGTACGTCCGTAAATAATATCTGATAATTGCTGATAAAAGACTAAAGACCAAGTTATCCATAATCCAGTCTATACAAATCATGTAATATTTTCCTTCGTCTACATTTTGGATATTTATTTAAGAATTTCTTCTTTTATCAATTCAGTTGTTTTGATATGTATTTAATTAAAATATTTTTTAAAGACTTATAAATTACAACTATAAAAAATACAAATCCACAAGGCAACACACAATTTTCAGCACTCAAAAACCCACGAATCTTTTGCATAATATTGGCAAATGACAATCACTATAAAAGAAAAAATAAATAAATAAATCTGAACTAGAATTATAAAATAACTATTCTTCAAATCTTATTTCTTTGGTGTTCCTTTGCTTTACCATCTTCCCCTGTTGATAAATGTTCAAGTTCTCCTATTAGAAATTGTTTAGTTAAATTAATAAAAGTGTTCCTAACACACAATTATATGAAGAGTGTAAATGTCAACTCAACCACTTTTGAAAGCGATTGGGTCAATTTGAAAACGTGGTACACTATGCCGGCTACTAGCGCAAAAAAAAAAAAAAAAAAAAAAAAAAAAAATATATATATATATATATATATATATATATATATATATATATATATATATATATATATATATATATATATATATATATATATATATATATATATATATATATATATATATATATATATATTTTTTTTTTTTTTACCTTCTCACCCCCTGACCACCCCACGCTGAGGTGGCCACACTTCGCTAATGAAGCCGCCCACCGCAGACGCCTCCTCCTCCAGAGATCACTCAAGGCAGAGATGTCCCAGAAGTTTCTGGGGCGAGAATTAGAAGGACAGAGTAACAGGAAGTGTAACGCAGTCTCCGGGGGGGTCTCCGCATCTGGTACTAAGTGGGAGATGTTGTTTGGTTTATTTTGAATTTGTGTTTGTATTGTTGTAAGGTTTGGGTGGTGCCCGCATCTCAATCTTGCTAGTGAGATTTGTGAGTGTCTTGGGAGGTTGTTGAAGTCGGGATTTCGGGAGGGTGTGTGTTAAGAATGTTGTTTGGTGGTCTGTTTGTCATGTGTTAGTTGAGTGTGATGGGATTGTGGATGGGGGGATGTGATTTAGGATTGGTTTGTAGAAGGTAGCTGTGGATGATGGTGGTTGTTTTAGTCTGTGTTCGGTTGGATGTAGGAGAGTTTGGTGGCATGGGTGTGTGGGTAGAAGGGTTTTTGCGTAGAATTGAGTGCCTATCATTTCGAGGTGGTTATTTAGAGGTAATATTTTGGTTTCATTATGTAAGTGTTGTTGAGGGGTTGTGGTGTGCAGCCGGTAATTGTGCGGAAGGGCTCTATTTTGCGTTATTTGGAGTGTCGTTAAGTTTTGTTTGGAGAGCATTGGGTGCCAGACAGGGGAGGCATAGTTGATGGTGGGCGGATAAATTGTTGTAATGTCTGTGTTGGCCACTGTCTTTGAGAATGTTGAGTTTTCTGTTTGCGGCTGTTGTGGTGTTTTGGATGTGTTTGGTGAAGGTGAGGTGGGTGTCGAAGGTTAGGCCGAGAATTTTTGGAGTTTTGTTGAGGGGTATGGGTGTGTTATTTAGGAGAAGTATGGCTCCTTGGGGTACTCCGTTTCTGATGTTTATGGTCCGAGATTTTTGTCCGTTGTGTTGTATTTGGGCGGTTCTTCCTGATAGGAAGTTGGCTATCCATTTCTTGGTGTTTGTTGGGATATTGGATTGGATTATTATGTTTTGGGTTTAATTGGGTAGTGTTGGTGAGTTGTTGGTGTTTGAATTGGAAGGAAGCTTTGTGATGGGGAAAAGGAGAATTTAGTTAGTTTTTCAAGTAGTTTTGAGATTGTGGATAAGAGGGAGATTGGGCGATATGAAGAGGGGTTTGATGGGTCTTTGTCCGGTTTTAGTTTAGGTATGATTAATGCTTTTTTCCATTGGGGAGGGATATAAGTTGAGTTGGATTGATTTATTGAAGATGGTGGTTAGGTATGTGGTTGTGTGGTTGTTTGATATGTTTTCTGGTCCTGTTGCTGGAGTGTTTTTGATGGTTTTGATGGTGTTTTGTGTGTTTGTGGGAGTGATGAAGATTAAGTTGTTTTGGTTGTTGTGTAGTTTTTTCAGTTTTCTGATTATCTTCCTGTTTTGGGGGTGAGTGGATAAGTGACTTTGTTTAGCGAAATGTGTGGCCAATAAGTTGATATGTTGTTTGGGGTCAGTGGGGTTTGTGTTGAAATTTGGTTTGTGTGTGTGTGGGTTGTTTTTTGCATTTTTGTTGGTTATATTGTTTGAAAGTGCTGTTTGTGTTGTAAATTTTGGCTCCTGGGGTACTTATTGTTTATGGTCAGAGATTTTTTCCGTTGTTGTATTTGGGCGGTTCTTTGATAGGAAGTTGGTATCCATTTTTTGGTGTTTGTTGGGATATTGGATTGGAGGAGTTTGTGGACTAGATTGTGTCTCGGGACTGTATCGAAAACCTTGTTTATGTCTATTGCTATTAATATTGTTTTGTGAGTTAGTTGTTGGTTTAGTCCGTTTATTATTGGTTGGATGATGTTGGTGAGTGCTGTGGTGGTGGAGTGGTTGGGTTTAAAACCATGTTGGAAGCTTTGTGATGGGATGAATTGGAGGATAGAATTTAGTATTAGTTTTTCAAGTAGTTTTGAGATTGTTGGATTGGGCAATGAGGGGATTTGATGGGTCTTTGCCCGGTTTTAGTTTAGGTATGATTAATGCTTTTTTCCATTGGGGAGGGATATAGTTTTGGATATTTATTGAAGATATGGTAGGTATGTGGTATATGTTATAGGTGTATGTTTGATATTTGTAGGTTTTTGATGTGTTTGATGGTGTTGTTTTGTGGTTTAAGTTGTTGTGTAGTTTTTTCAGTTTTCTGATTACCTTCCTGTTTTGGGGGTGAGTGGACAAGTGACTTTGTTTAGCGAAATGTGTGGCCAATAAGTTGATATGTTGTTTGGGGGTCAGTGGGGTTTGTGTTGTAGGATTTGTTAATGTTTCGTGTGTGAGTGGTGGGTTGTTTTTTGCATTGTGAATGGTGTGGATTGTTTTCCAAAGACGTTTGCTGTTAGTGTTGTCCAAGTTTTTGACGAGGAAGTTTTGGTAGTTGTTGGTTGTGTGAGTTTTTATTTGAATTGATATTTGGTAGTTTAGGTTTTCTATTTGTGTTTTGGTGTGTTGTGTGGGGTTGTTTTGGAGTTTAAGAGCGTTTATGAGAGAACTTTTCGGGAGTAAGGTTTGG
>SEYY01000585.1:352173-372173 GCA_009176605.1 Armadillidium nasatum
ATTTTACAATTTCAAGTCTACTAATGGGGATTCGAACCTTGATCTTTAAACTGGTAAGACAGTGTTACCTCTGTACCACGACAGTACAAATTTAAAATGTTACAAAATGTTAACCAGACCTAAGGGAGAATCCAAGGAGGAGGAGGATGAGGAAGAGAGAAGTGAGGGAGAAAGGGAAAAGGAGGGTGAGAGAATGGGGGATGTTCTTCGTATTGAGAAAGCTCATGAACACCCGCCATAATTACTAACTCAAATGACGCCCCCCGACTGAGCTCGGATACAGAGCAACAGGTTAGTTATTATCCATTTCAACCTTGAGTTTGTCATCACGGCGGGTACGTGTTCATAAGCTTTCTCGATGCGATTTCCTTTTTGTGCTGTCGTGGTACAGAGGTAAAATTCTTACCAGCTGAAGAAGTTCGAATCCCCAACAGCAGACTTGAAAGTATATATATATATATATATACACGAAATATACCTGAATATAACGATGTGCCGCTTTAAGAATAGTTTGATTAGAAATTTTCTTATCTTCCATGCATGGTAACTGACGTCTCAAAGTTTCAAAACATTCTTTCAAATGAGCTCTTCGGTTCTTCTCCAACTTATTATGAACTTCCCTTGATGGAGTGCTCCTATATATATATATATATATATATATATATATATATATATATATATATATATATATATATATATATATATATATATATATATATATATATATATATATATATATATATATAGAAATATAATATAATAGAATATAAATATATTTAAATTAATAAAACTTCCCCCACCCATTCCCCCAAATTCACGTTTCCAGTGTGCCTCACTTTCACCACCAATATACTCGTACGTCACGTCATGAAATTATCCAAATGATTTACCTTTTACCATTAGTTCCACGATGCCTCTATTATTATTATTATTATTATTATTATTATTATTATTATTATTATTATTTGTATAGCCTTCTTAGTTTCTCTTTTCCTTTAGATTTTACTAATGATTTATCTATTTTTGTAATCCTAGATAAATAACCACTAATTTATAGGGTATCCCATATAAACCATCTTGCTAATAACACGGCAACGTACAAAAATAATAATCTCATCCTATATAAACCTATAGAGTAACCCACCTTTATATATTCATAGGCATATAAAATAAATTTAAAATTATTTGAAATTATATAAAAATCATTTTAACTAACTTGCTAAAAAAAAAATTCTTAAAAATCTATCCTCATATTGTACACACAACAAATACATTTTAAACTCTGCATTGACCCTTGCTAATATTAAGGGCTGTCCGCAATCTTTCCCTGGTCCTTGCTATTACGGGCTGTACGCAATCTTCCCCTGGTCCTTGCTAATATTACGGGCTACCCCCAATCGTTCCCTGATCCTTGCTAATATTACGGGCTGTCCGCAATCTTTCCCTGATCCTTGCTAATATTACGGGCTGTCCGCAATCTTTCCCTGATCCTTGCTAATATTACGGGCTGTCCACGATCTTTCCCTGATCCTTGCTAATATTACGGGCTACCCCCAATCGTTCCCTGATCCTTGCTAATATGACGGGCTGTCCCCAATCTTTCCTGATCCTTGTTAATATTACGGACTGTCCGCAATCTTTCACTGATCCTTGCTATTACGGGTTGTCCGCGATCTTTTCCCGATCCTTGCAAATATTACGGACTGTCCGTGATCTTTCCCCGATCCTTGCAAATATTACGGACAGTCAGCGATCTTTCTATGATCCTTGCTAATATTACGGGCTGTCCGCAATCTTCCCTTCCTTGATCTTTGCTAATAATACGGGCTTTCCGCAATCTTTCCCTGATCCTTGCTAATATTACGGGCTGTGCGCAATCTTTCCCTGATCCTTGCTAATATTACGGGCTGTTCTCAATCTTTCCTTGATCCTTGCTAATATTACGGCTTTTCAAAGATTTTTTTTTTATCTTTTAGAATTGGCAAGTACGCGATTTCATTCTCTCATTCTTTCAATTCATTTCTCTTAACAATCTATAACCAAAATTTTTTAAAAACAAATACCGAATACCAAACTATTTATGAATGAAAGAATACAGGTAATTAAATATTCACAAAAACTAATTAAATAAATATAATTTAAGTTATATAAAGAAGTTACCAATCAAAAATGGGAAAATGATATATATAATATATATATTATATATATATATTATATATATATATATATATATTATATAATATATATATATATATATATATATATATATATATATATATATATATATATATACTAACCCAGAGCGCTTTTTGGATTCGTCTTTGGAATACTGTTCGTCGAAATCACGAGACAGCGGACTGTGGGGCTTGGAGAGCCCGTTGGGACGCAAAAATCCATTGGTCTGAATCCTCGCATTCGCAGCGGAATCCAAAGACAAGTGGCTCAAGGTGGGCTGACAACCAGAGTCAGAACTATCTCCATTATTATTATTATTATTATTATTATTATTATTACTGCTATTAGATTTGAATGTGTTAACCAGACCTAAGGGAGAATCCAAGGAGGAGGAGGATGAGGAAGAGAGAAGTGAGGGAGAAAGGGAAAAGGAGGGTGAGAGAATGGGGGATGTTCTTCCATTGGCGGCAGAGGGAGAATAATGTCCCCCGCGTCGCCGGTGCAGCATATGTCGGTCATCGGCGGAGGGAACAGATAACCCCCTCCGATCAAGGGGACAAACGGTAGTGGTAACGCTGGGGTGCGGTGGCGTAAAAGAGACGGCAAGGGGGGCGGGGCTCCCATCCACAACAATGCCAGTTCTCAATTCCGAGGCTTCGCTCTTCTTTTCGTCCCCTGCAATAAACAAAATATTGAGCTTTAATTAAAATTTTATATATATATATATATATATATATATATATATTATATATATATATATATATATATATATTATATATATATATATATATATATATATATATATATATATATATATTTATATATATATTTATTTTATATAAATTTTATATTATTATATATATTATTATATATATATATTATATATATTATATATTATATATATATATATATATATATATATATATATATATATATATATATATATATATATATATATATATATATATATATATATATATATATATATATATATATATACTTATAATATAAATCCTATGAAGTCGAATTTTTTTACTTTATCCCCCGATTCGGGTTAGCAATATTTACCCGCACTTGAACTGCAGGACTTCTCAAATTACTTTTATATTATATATATATATATATATATATATATATATATATATATATATATATATATATATATATATATATATATATATATATATATATATATATATATAATATTATATATAACTTACACTAATAATTTATGTATGTTTTTTATTTTTTTTTTTTTTTTTTTTTTTTTCCATCTATACTATTATTGTTATTATTATTATTATTACACATTTCTATTTCTTTTAACCCCATGCTTAATGTACACTATTGCAGAACTTAATAGTTCGCGAAAAATAATATAAAATATGGGCTAACATAAGATGATATATATTTTTTCATACACATAATTTTAATCGACGAACAGTTCACAACCCACTTATTTTAACACATACAAAAATGATTCGTTAATAATTTCAAAAAATCTAAGTGTTAACTATCATTAACAATACTTATATCATAAGTTTTTACTTTTAATATATTTGACATAATTGTTCGCGTAGCTCTTCATAATTTCTACACAATTAAGGTGACGCATAAGAAAATTAAATTTCTATTAAATCTGGTATGAAATGAAAACACGGGGATAATTATTATCAACCTCTCTATCTGTTATTATTCCTCGCAGCCAATTCCAAACCTTTTTTTTCCCAAACCGTATCCAACGGCCTCCACCCAATAACTACTTAACAACAGTCAGCCAGTCAGCCAACGCGAAAGCCAGTCAGGCAGCCGAATGTCTGGCCCAGCCACTCCTCTTCTTCCCTTTCATTCTTTACTATCAAAAAAGATCAGGGCCAGGAACATGGCTGATCAGCCTTGTTTGGCTGGCGGCGGCATACTTATATGCACATACATACATAAGCACACACAAATAATATTATAGACAGGGAACTCCTCCTGGCCAATCTGCGCAATATGCGCAAAAATATAAAAATAAATACACAATAGAACACACACACACACACACATATATATATATATATATATATATATATATATATATATTATATATATATATATATATATATATATATATATATATATATATATATATATATATATATATATATATATATATATATATATATATATATATATATATATATATATATATATATATATATATATATATATATATATAGGCAATAGTGGAAAATCTGGGTATATAGTAGGGTTGGACGAGCACCGCACCATTACGTAGACCAACATTAGTTTATATATAATATATATATATATATATATATATATATATATATATATATATATATATATATATATATATATATATATATATATATATATATATATATATATATATATATATATATATAATATATAACAAATGAGAGAGAGAGAGGTGGGAGGAGAATTCGACAGGTCTAAAAGGGGGGAAAGGAAGAGTCAAAAGGGGTGTGTAAAACGGAGGGAGGTTTCCCCCAATTTTCATGAAACCAATAAAATCCGATGGTTCTGGCAAGGGGAAGTTCAAAATTTGTAATACAAATAAATGTCGTATACAAGATTTCAGCACACACACAAACTACTACATGAAAGATTATTCGAATACACAACAACGTGAAGGAATGGGGGTGACTTGACTCCCGAAAGATATCCCCTAATAACCCCTTTGAGCCACATTAGGGCCAAATGGGATGGCACCGCGAGTATCATATTTACAGTTAGCGAGCGAAGAGAACTGCAATTATTCAAGGTCAGCTCTCGCGTCATACCGCCTGGCGTAAGAGGGCGGAAGGCATGGGGGTTGTCGAGTGAAGCCTGCCTACAAAGTGGTTGAGGCCTTTGCAGGGGAATTTGTAGGTCATAATGGCTGTTGTTAGCAAGCCAAGAATAATATATATATATATATATATATATATATATATATATATATATATATATATATATATATATATAGTATATATATATATATATATATATATATATATATATATATATATATATATATATATATATATATATATATATATATATATATATATATATATATATATATATATATATGGTAAAGGTATAGAATGTTTCGATATTCGAAAATATCGATATATCGAAAAATCGATATGCCTATTCAAATATTATTCTAATTATTTTTATAAATTATTATTATTTAGTTTTCTAGCGTACCTAGTTCGACTTATCATAACCTGAACTACCGAAGTTGCCGTAAAATACAGGCCTAACCTATACAAAAAAGTTGCAATGAGATACCGATTAAAATCGAAATTTCAAAATATCGATATAAAAAATATCGAAACAGAAACATTCTATACCTAAGCCTATATATATATATATATATATATATATATATATATATATATATATATATATATATATATATATATATATATATATATATATATATATATATATATATATATATATATATATATATATATATATATATATATATATATATGCCGGACAGGTAGGGACGTAAGTAAGCCAAATCACAGATTGGCTTCTGCCCTGTATTAAGCATCAATATAAATTATACCCTGCAACGCGCTTCGTTTAGAACTCTTGTTATCTATCTGTTTGAAAATGTAAAAATCGGGTCGATGGACCTGAAAGTGGTTTAAGAATGGAAGCATTTTGTAATGCAAGTGTCCCATTTATCGACCACATGGCTCTGTTATAATTTTATTTAAATGAGAGAAGAACAAACTTTGGAAAAAATGTTTGTACAAAATAATAATAATAATAAAAACAGTTACACGGAGCAGACAAAAGAACAATACTGCAACATTGCTGCAAATATAAGAACAAAAGTTTGTTTTACTTATAATTTTTCAGCCACTCGTGCACACGCAAAAAAAAAAAAAAAAAAAAAAAAAAAATTATAAATGTTACCAAAGTAGCTCAAGTAGGCAAAATAGCTACTTGAATAAAAAATAATTAAGGCAATTTAGTCACGCATGACAATAATACATTTTAATTGTATTAAGTATTAATGTTTTTTCAAACGTATTTTTTATGGAAAAATACAATTGACTTGGCTCAGAGGCTAGTTGCTGTTTACAAAAAAAAAATAAAAAAAATAATAATAATAATAATTTTTTTGATTAAAGAGATACTGATATCGAGACTTAAAGTTTTTTAAAAACTTCTTTGAATTCATTTGCCGTCAAATATAGGCATGAGCGTCTGGAGGAGGAGGGACTGTTACCCCTTTTGCAAATTTGTATAATTCTACTGCAGCTATGTCAGTGCTTGCTTTTATTATTATAATACTTATCAATATTTTGTTTTAGGCACTGGACATTAGTTAAAACGTAGATATATATATTATATATATATATATATATATATATATATATATATATATATATATATATATATATATATATATATATATATATATATATATATATATATATATATATATATATATATATATATATATATATATATATATATATATATATATATAGGGGCTGGACAAAAATATGAAACACCTGGCAAAACAAGTCGGTAATAGCGAGGTTTGTAGGTGGCGCTGTCGTTTATGAGCAAGGCAACTACTTGTATTATAAGCTGTACTACACGTTTTACGCATCATCTGTTGTAAAGGCAACGTTCTGTGACATTGTGAGTGAATCATGGAAGAGCTGACAGAATTACCACGCTGCCAAATTATTGGGGTGCGTATGGTAGATGACTCTGTAACCAAAGTAGCGGAAGTGTTTGGGTATCGCGAGGCACAGTATCAAAAATTATGAAGGCACACAGCAGGCCTTGAAAGACCGCAGCCGACAAACACCAGCGTATAATGAAATATATGCTGAATGACAAAGAGAGACAAACGTTGCGTAGGACTGTGATGTAAAATCGGAAGTCTACTGCTCTCAAGATTGCTGCCGTGCTCACAAACCCTAGTATATAGACTACTAACCCTGTTAGCACCAAAACAATACGAAGGGGACTGCACAAACAAGGTTTGTATAGACGAGCCGCCAATCGATAAAAGACAGTGGTGTCAAATGCAAAAAAACTGGACTATGGAACAACTAAAGATCATTTGGTCAGATGAGTTGAGCTTTACACACTTCCCGACCTCTGGCCGAGTGTATATCTGGATAACGCCAGGCAGGCTTACAATGCAGGGTGTTTCCAACCTCAGTGAAACATGACGAGGGTTCAGTCATGGTATGGGCAGCCAAATCGTGGTTTTCTGCCGGAACTATCATTGCCCTGCAAGGTACTGTCACTGACAACTACTACGTGATCATGTCCATCCATGGCGCAATGTTTGTTCCCTGATGGTAATGCTGTTTATCAAGATGACAAAGCCCCTGCTCACACAGCTAAAATCGTCCAGGACTGGGTTTCTGAGCATGAGGGTGAGTTTCACATCTGTTATGGCCTCCACAATCGCCCAATCACAATATTATTGAGCTCTTTTAGGCAGTGTTGGAAACAAATCTTCAGCGCGCTATCCATCTCTATCAACATCATTAACGGAACTTGCCGCTATTTTGCAGGAAGAGTGGTACAAGTTTCCCCGGAAAACTATACAGAACCTATGTTTATTCATTCCTAGAGGAATGCAAGGAGTTCAAGATGCCAAAGGTAGTCCAACGTCATATTAGTTTGGGTGGTTCCATATTTTTGTAAATATATATATATATATTACTACTCTCACACTACCCACAATCATGGGGTGGTGTCTACAGTAGGCCACACTCATTCCTCAACCTTCAATCTTTTCCACTCACTCCTATCCTCCGCCAACGGCACACCCTCCTCCTAACTCATCCCTCTGTCCCTCAATAACTCCTTGACCCCACTCATCCAACCTTCTCACGGTCTCCCCCTACCTCTCACACCCTATACTTCTGATAAAAATAATTTTTTGCCAGTCTCTCATCATTCATCCTATAAACATGCCCAAATCACCTCAGCATACTCTGTTCAGCTCTCCTAACCATTTCCCTTCCCCAGGAACACACTCTCCTTTATTCAAACATTCCTGACTATCCATTCTACCTACACCAGACCTTTCATTTCAACAACAAATTTTTTCTCTTCTTCGCATTCAACCTCCATACTTCGAACCATACATGACCACCAGTATACAGTATACACCTCAAACATTTTAACCTCCACCTCACTTGGAAACCTTCCTCTACTCCAAATATCCCTCAAACCTCCCAATACCTTCTTCCCTTCTCTTATTCTATGCCCCACTTCATATCCCTCCCCAAAATTCACTCCCGGATATTTAAATGAATTAACCCACTCCAATCTCTCTATCCCCACTTTAATTTTCATTTCATCTTCCATATCCACACCCCTCTGCTCTCTCCTCCTCATTTTTCATCCACAACACTTTACTCTTAAGCCCAACTCTCTCTCTCCAACCCTTGAATACACCCCTTTAAAATCACCAAAATCGACCTCCTTTCCCTTAAGCTTCGTTTCCGTCAATCCCAACAAATCCAACTTCTTTGCAAATCCCTCCAATTTCCACTTGCTTCGTAATATCATTTATTGGGTCCCCTTACATTCAAACATCCAATTTTACACACCACTGAACACCATTTTTTTCTTTTTTTTTTACTTCCATCACAGCTCTGGTAGTTTCCGGCTCCCTACCCCACTAGAGGGTTGAACCCTGTCCTCGCAGCTCCTCCCCCGCCTAAAACCACACTCCCATACAAAACACCCCAATATATATATATATATATATATATATATATATATATATATATATATATATATATATATATATATATATATATATATATATATATATATATATATATATATATATATAAGGTGTTTTCAGAATTGCATGACCAAACTTGAACTTGTGGTTGTACAGACTCCCAACTATGAAAAAAGCTTCTATGAACAAAGGTCCCAAAATGCACAGTTCAAAAGTTACTGCGACTCGAAATTCGTTATCAACTCTAGAATGCCACACCGTACAAGTGCTAATAGCAGCTGACCTATCGTAGGTATCTTTGGAGAAACTGTATGTATTGTACTGTATGCACAACAATACAGATATGTAGCATTAACAGAAACACATAAAAGAGGACTCTCATAACGACTGTATAGTACAGCGAGGCCAAAGAGAGATTCTTTAACTGGTAGCCAAATATAAAATTCGCATTACAAATATATAGAAGGGATACTGAACAAAGTGTCAAAATTAAAATTCACATATTAAGTTACTCTAGGTTAGTGATGGTGAACCAGGGACCCGCGGGTCATGAACTGAACCACCACCAACTTTTCAATGACCCACGAGACGAGGAAGAAACTCATGAAATTGTTTCTTTTTTAAAAATAAGATATTTCTCAGAAATTATGCAACAATGCCAAACGTATGATGATGTTTCCAACTCTTCAGTCCGTTCCTCGGCTAGTCTTCACAATGGTTTGTTCAATTGTGGCAATAAACTGTTATAAAAACCAATTAAAATTAAATAATAACGAAACATTTCTGAAATAGTTTATACACCATGTATGTTATCTGATTATTTTTCTCTTTGCAGTTTATCAGTTGTCAATGTTTAGTGTAAATGTCTACTCGTTTATTTGTGATCATGCTAATTTAGTTTGTGATAATTTTTGTGCATGTGTAAATTATAACCCATCCATCCATGAACTATATAAAATCAACCACCAGGAATCGCACTGGTAGGGATACGAGTGCTGCTTGCCTTTAAGATTAAGACAACAAAATATGAACCTCGAATTAAAGCATTGGCTACTAAAAAGCAGCAACAAGTCTCTCATTAAAAATATATTAGTAAGTATATGTGTGACCCTTTTATGTTTCTAAAATTTTTAGATGTACTAAAACTGACCCGGCAACTATTAAAAGTTCGCCATCGTTGCTCTAGGTTTACATTGGAAATTAATACCTCACCTATCAGTCTAATTATGAGCATGTGACGGCATAAACATTTTATACATTTTAAAGCTCTAAGTAATATAGAAAGTAATGAAAATATTGATAAAAAACCTGCAAAAAAGGGGAAAAAAAATTTTTTCTCTCTCTCTCTCTCTCTCTATATATATATATATATATATATATATATATATATATATATATATTATATATATATATATATATATATATATATATATATATATATATATATATATATATATATATATATTATTGTGTGTGTGTGTGTTATTAGAAAACTTTTAATGCATATTCAATAATGCAAGTTACTAAACCAATTAATAGTTTATAAGAATAATAATAATAATGATAATAATTTGGTTTCCAAATGTGTACTATCTCTTCTTGTAAATTGTAAAACACTAAATTAACATTACAAAACGAAAATGTAAACCCATTAAAAAATAATTATAATTCCTAGTTTGCAACCTCAGGTAGTTGGGTTAGTCCATGGATTCTCAAAACTTCTTTTTTTCCCTCGCCACTCTCCTGTCATCAAGTAAAAAAATTTTTCATGACCCTCTTTTTCTTCCAATTTACTATAACGAAAAATAAAATCCGTATTTCAAAATTTCAAAACTTCTCGCCATCTCCATTTTGAGAAGCTCTGGGTTAGAGTCCATCAGCATCGTTATAACGTTCTCTGTGACCTCAAAATTGAAGGTCATTTCTGGAAGCTATAGTATGGTACGAAAAAAAAAAAAAAAAAATTCTTTTTAAATTTTCTTAATGATATAAATTTACTCCTTATTTTTTGTTTTATTTTTTGTTACACAACAAATATTTTTATTTTTGTAAAAAAAAAAATATAATCCGCTAATTAATTACACTGTCACTTTAATGTTAAAATTGTACCCCTTTTGAAAGAAATTTGAAGGAAGGATGCCTTCCCTATCATTTTCAAAGTTATACTTTGAACCTGTTTAAAGGTGAATAGTTCTGTAACTTTATAAGCTCTTCCTTAATCCATGAACAGTACAGAATAAGCACAATATTATAAAACAGAACTATATAGAAGTTTCTTAACTACAAATCAAGGTTATTCGATTCTCAGCATCAAATTCTATAAGGTTTCAAATTTGACGTCTCTACATTTGTGTATTACTCTTAAAAGATAATAAAAATGCACTACCACTGCTACAGAATAACAAAGACTGCGTATTGTTCCTAAACATTTCGTAATCCTAAAAGGAGGTGGGGGGGGAAATAAATACAGAGAATTGAAATGCTGAAGACCGAAAAAAAAAACCTCAAAGAAGATGGTTAAAACATAAGCTTTCCCCAAAAAGCACAGTAAATTAATTAAAAGCTCTCTATGCTATTGAGCTGAACTATGTAGTGAAGAAGCAGGATCGTTAAAAATCTTACCTACATATAAATCTATTGTTTCGTGCCATTAATGTACAATATGACGTCAAGATACTCTTACAACAAAAGCTAAAATATATTCCATACAATTATTATTATTATTATTAAGCACAATAAAAAACGTGTAAACGCTAAAAAAAAAAACAAAAAAAAAAAAAAAAAATAAAAATATATTATATATAATATATATAATATATATATATATATATATATATATATATATATATATATATATATATATATATATATATATATATATATATATATATATATATATATATATATATATATATATATATATATATACATGATACATATGCACGCAAGTATGCCTGAAATATGAAAGACTGATTTACCTAAACAAATGATTTTGATAAGATATCAATGGTATAAAAAGTTCTGTAGGATTTATATAAAATGCTTTAATAAACTGAAAAAAGTTTTGTTTTATTTTATTTTATTTTTTTTTTTTGGGGGGGGGTGAAATTAATCATCAATTTTGATATTTTATGATAATAAAAAATAGTAATAGATTAGTGCATATACTTTAAAAGAGCTTTGAATATTGTAACCTCTGTAAATCGCAGCTATAAAATAAAAAAAACACACACACACACACATATATATATATATATATATATATATATATATATATATATATATATATATATATATATATATATATATATATATATATATATATATATATATATATATATATATATATATATAAGGTGATATTTAACCAATGAGCAATATAAAAGTATGTTAGAGATTCTGTTATATAATTTTACAAAACTCTTTGTGAAGGAATTATTATAAAACAAAGAAATTATCAAATAAATTGCATTTCTGGTGTTAATAGGAAGTTATGTGTGTTATAAAATCTCCCTGTAGTCTTAGTCAAATTTGGTAATTTTTTGCCAATTAATTATCCTAGCAATTAAGGCAAATTTCACTCTGAAGTCTAGTACCATGTTGATGATAAAAAAAATTTATTTTTTCTGTTTATATTGTTAATTCTCACGGCAATAACAAAATTATCTTTGAGATTTTTTTTTTTTTTATATTGCAACAAAAGATAGAAGATTTATTATTATGAAACCAATATAACTAAATAAAATATAATTTATTAATTTATAGTTACCAAAATAAACTATAAATATCAAACAGGACATTACAGAGCGATCATTATTTGTGATTGATTATACCTACGTAATATCTACTTTCTATTTATTTATTTATTAAAAAAAACTGCTTTAAGGTTAATATCCAGACCCCTCCCTCCCCCCGCCCTTTTGAATTATGCTTTAAAACCAGAACATGGGTTACAAATTTAGTAGAAAAGAAAAATAGAATAATGATAATAAACGTTTACAAAAGTTGTTTCTTTAAAATTATGTCAAAACTTTAATTATCATTTTAAAAAAAAAAAAAAATGTCAAACATGTGTTGCCTATTCAAGATGCACAGACACAATACCATATTGTATAAAATAAAAAAATTTTTATATATATATATATATATATATATATATATATATATATATATATATATATATATATATATATATATATTATATATATATATATATATATATATATATATATATATATATATATATATATATATATATGAGAAAGAGAGGGTAGGCGCTAGTATCCATTTTCGGGGGTGTAGCTCTTATGATGATTTTTCGAGGGAGAACAGTTCGATTTAAATTAGTTAATTTAAGCATACAATACTAATTCATCTTACTAAAGCAGTAATTACTCGAAAGAAATAAAACGAACTGAACGTAAAACTGCCCCAAAGGTCTCGTCGCGAAGTCATGTGGGCCCTTTTGGAAAAGATGGGTAAGGTAAAGAAATATGAAGAAACCTGAAAGAACACCTAAGAATAAATAGGCCTATGATATAAGAATCCACTACATTTAAAGTAGTATCCTGGATGCCGATGTGTACGAGGAGGAAGGCGTATTAACTGCTCAGGGTTGTTAGGAAGAATAAAGAGTAGCGAAAATTCAAAGATTATCAGAAATAAAGGAAAGCCATTAGAGATCTTGAACTTCCAAAAGCTTATGAATGGTTATTTAAGAGAGGAAAGGCCGGATAACTTATTCCAATTTAGAGAAATAATCAAATAATTAATTTAATTAAAAACTAAAAAATATATAGTACAGAAGAATCTATTTAGTTTTAGATTGACAAGATCCCCTCCCCCCAAAAAAAAACAACCTAAGAACCTAATATTTAAGTCTCCAAGTGAATGACGTGAGAACAGACAAGTGTTTGTCACATAAACAGACATCAGTCTATGGATGAAAACTAAGAGAGTGTAGGCATAAGTGGTAACAACTGAGAATGAAAATGTGTGTTTTTTTTTTTGTTTTTTTTTTAACTGGACAGTACTTGCATTCGCCCGTTAAAATAACTTAAAGCCGCACGTAATTTGCCAACACTGTGACATACACACCATCATAGACCGTAAACAGAAGTATGAGCGAATGAAGTAGCAACAAATTTGGCTCCAGGTTCTTTCGACCCCCCCCCCTTTTCTATAGTATTCATTTATCGCAATCATCACTTAGATATACCGTATATGAAAATAATCTATAAAAATACATAAAGCGTAGTACGTGTATTATATATAGTAAAAGAAGGGCAATTTCATTTTAAAAGAATTCACCAAAAGTTATCTGTGTAAATAAGCAGCGAAAGAAACGAATAATTGAGCATTGGAGTGCCATGGAATGTTAAAACTCGATACAATATTCTCAATAACCTTTGGTCACTCGAATTACCAAAAAGATAACAAAAGATTACAAAAATAGCTTATATAAAAACGGTTAAAATGTACTCTGTTTGTGATAAGGAAGCAATACAAAAATACATAGAGAGTTGAAATTTAGAGAGAGCTCCAGACCCAGAGTTGATATATATATATATATATATATATATATATATATATATATATATATATATATATATATATATATATATATATATATATATATATATATATATATATATATATATATATATATATATATATATATATATATATATATATATATATATATATATATATATATATATATATATATATATATATATATATATATATATATATATATATCTTAATCATTAAAGGTTTCATTTATTATAGTAAATAATAATAATAATAAATATAAAATCTCTAGCAAATTATTATTATTAATTATTACATTTATGTGTAAGGGAAAAATGACGTTTTTTCTGCATCACACACACACACAACACAGACATACACGTGCGCGCAAGATCTATTGATTAGGAAAAAATTAGGTCAAATAAACAGGAAAAAAAATATTAATATACAAAACATATGGCAAAAAGCATTACAAACAGTAGATACAAGAATAATAGTAATAATAATAAGAATAATAATAATATATATATATATATATATATATATATATATATATATATATATATATATATATATATATATATATATATATATATATATATATATATATATATATATATACGTACACAATATATTATAATTATATACTAATGAATTACAAGCATGTAAGCTATAAAAATGAACAAAAGCCTTCAAAATTCAACTGACTAATAATAATAAAAATAATATAATGATAATAATAATAATAATAATAATAAAATAAATTAAAATTTTTTGTAGTAATAGTACAAAAATTTTCTAACCTTTTTCTAAATTTTTAAAACCAATTTATATCTATAATGGACTACGGAGGTTCAACTTGCTGATCTCTATTTAAGAAATGGACCATTTGCATTAGCTTGTATAATAGAATATAGACTCTATATAAAGGGTTCCCACCATTTTTTATTTTTTTTTATTGTGGACCCATTGGGTCCTAACTTAGAGTGTGTGGACCCGCATATAATAATTTTAAATTAAATTAACTTTTTTTTCCTTGACGGCCTCAAAGCTTTGTGGTTCTCTGGGGATCCAAGTGAACCCCAGTTGGGTCACGTTGCTCTATATAATAACAAATATGTTTCAAAGTTTTATTTCCACAGAAACCCTTTGGAGAAATTTCAAACCTCGAAAAATGGCAAAAACCCCCATGTGAAAAGTTGCATGCTCCAAAATAGTTTGATCAGAAACCATTAGATTATTCTTCATAATGGACATTACACCCTTGATATAACTACACAAACGATTTTATTATTTGTACCATAAATATATATAATTATCCCTAGGGTTGGCCGAGCTCCGGAATTTTCCGCACCGCACCGCACCAGAAGCAAAATGCGGTGCTCCGCACCGCACCGCACCAAACTTTAATCTAAGCGCACCGCACCGCACCGAAATCAGCGCACCACGCACCGCACCGCACCAACATATACAATTGAAGCATATATATATATATATATATATATATATATATATATATATATATATATATATATATATATATATATATATATATATATATATATATATATATATATATATATATATATATATATATATATATATATATATATACTACTCTCATCCTTTCTGCGTCCAACTCTCCGACCCCAGACTTAACCGCTATGCTCAATCTTACATGTACTCTACTGGTAAAGTCTGGAACACAATTCCATCATCTATTTTTCCAACTTCCTATGACTAACACGCCTTTAAAATCTGTGTATCGGGACATGTCGGCCATTTAAATTGATCCTATTTCTGGATTGCTTCTTAGCTCTGGTAGTAACTTGGTAGGCCTTTCCCCATCAGAGGTAATATATATATATATATATATATATATATATATATATATATATATATATATATATATATATATATATATATATATATATATATATATATATATATATATATATATATATATATATATATCAACAACAATTATTAAAGCTGGGATAGTGATACTGGAGTAGTCAACCTCTTGTCTTTCTCGCAGAGAGCAAAGAAAATATGGAGATTTTCAATGTCATGTTCCTACTAGACACAACGTTCAATGCAATTCTGACATTTAGATTCAAACCTTCGTCTGTCTTTAATATTCTCGCTATGTCTTTTTCTCGTAAGTCGTAATCTTTCATGGAAGGATCACAATACTTCTCTTTCAAAATAAGCTTCTGTGAGGTTGAATGTTCTGGGGCTCCTTCGAAATATGCTTAGTTTTCATAGGTGTGCTGTTTTCATTGTATATGGAGTACGTTTCACAGATCTGGGATGGTTCCACTCATGATGCTCTGGAAAAGATGGAGTCTAGGTCTTTTCGTCTTATCAGGTCTTTCGTTCACCCTAATTCTCTCTAGTCTCTTTCTGCACGTCAAATTTCTGAGTTACTCTCCATAATATATATATATATATATATATATATATATATATATATATATATATATATATATATATATATATATATATATATATATATATATATATATATATATATATATATATATATATATATATATAGATTTTCAATGTCATCTTTCTACTCGACACAACGTTCAATGCATTTCTGAAATTGAAATATGCTACCTCGCAAAATTATCGTACCACTGAACATAAGGAACATAATAGCTTGAAAGAATACAGGATATAGATCACGATATGTTTAGTATTGTTCATAAATGTCGAGAGTTACAACATACACAGATAGTATGCAAAGGGATATGGGAACGGTCTCTTCAAAAACTATACATGGAGACAGAGGTTTAATGCGCAAAACGTGAATGAACCTGTAGGTATATGGGTTGTTTATTGGATGTGTTGATGGTTCTCCATTACCATATATCACCACCTCTCGACGTAATGATGGATTAGGATCATCATTCCATGCTGAATATAATGTTCCGTCTATTATACTAATGGATCGCGTTCCATAGGTCGACTAAGGTCTGCCGAAGTTCATTCAGCGTCATTGGTTGGTAGTGGGTTGAGCTGTCGTAGTGCTCATTCCAACATTTCCCACACATGCTCGATGGGATTTAGGTCCAAATTTATGAAGACCTTCGGAACTTGTCGATTTGAATCTTCACTACTGTAGGTACTCGTGAGCACACCTGGATGCCAAGTATTTTCTTTCATAAGGATGAACCCCGAATCGATGTATGGCGTATAAGGTATTTTATAAGGTTCAAGGATTTTTGTAATTTATTGTTCGACGGTCAGGGACCCTTCACGAAGGATGCAGAGGTTTGTACGGGCGGTTAGAGAAATATCTCCCCACACTATGACCAACCCACCACCATATGGCACCTAACCTTTAATTTTACACGCTGCGTATTTTCCGTTGGGCTGCTGATACACCCTTTGACGTTAGTCGGAACTATGGAGATTGAATCTGGACTCGTCTTTAAATAGGACACGTCCCCACTGGCGAAATGGCCAATGGACAAAGGATATCGTTGTACGATGATCTTTCGTGAGAAATGGCCCTCTTCCAGACCTTTGTGGCCGAAACCCGTTTATGCGAAGCCATCTGAGAACCGTATCAGCACTTATACGTTTTCCATGTACTGCGCCAACTGTTTCTGGAGGTTTCTTGCTGCTATGAAGATGCTCCCGCACTGTGAGTAGCCTTATAAATCGGCCTTCACGAGGTATTGTCGAGCTTGGTCTGCCTTGCCCCTGTCGTCTACGGTATTCGTTGGTCTCCTAGCACCGATGTACGACTCTTCTGATACTTGTATGTTCAACGTTGAACCTACGTCCAAGGTAACTATGGCTGTGGCCCTCTGTTGCAATGTCACTATTTGCACACATTAATCACGTGACAAATGACGGGACGGGTAGATCTTCTGATTATTTCCACTACCGTAAACGATTAAACTACCAATCCGCGACAGTGATATATTAAGGTTAACAACTACAACCAATCACAATTGGAGTTCGTTTGTTTCTCAATTCATACATTTCTATGGCAATTGGCATCTTATTATAACACCGTCTTCCTATCGCTGTAACTTAAGAGTAAACGTATGTACGGGATACCTGTTCACATGCACGTAACGTAAAAAATTGTATGAAGCTCCTATATTTAGAACCTTCACCTTCAGCCGTAGTGTGACAATTTTGAGGGGGTAAAATATATATATATATATATATATATATATATATATATATATATATATATATATATATATATATATATATTATATATATATATATATATATATATATATATATATATATATATATATATATATATATATATATAATGGGTTGGAGTATCGTTTTTAGAAGAGTAACGGATGAACTTTTACTGGATAAGATTCGATGTAGGAGCAACTACCGATATAAAAAAAAATTAATTCCGGTTCAAGATGCTAATATTTCAAAAAACAAATATTTTAATTACTTTGTTTCAAAGACGAATGAATGATGAATATTCATGAAGATGATGAATATTTTTATTTTTTTTGTAATTTTTTTTTTTTTTTTTTAAAAATAAATTAAAAAAACTGAAAATAAATAAATAAATTTTAAAAGTAGTGAAGCTGGATTTCTTAATTAAACTGTTAACTGTTTTATACCTAATGAAAATTTTTGGCAAAGAAGGTGTGTTCACGAGGTATATAGAACCATGAACACATTTCAATTCTTAGAAACAAATTCAAACAATATATTCTAAACTTGTGCACAGAAGAAAGTACTTGGGTGATAAATCATTTATAACACACACTTATACGTTCAATCTTACAGAAGGGCAATTAAGTGGCATTCGTAATGATGGTGCTATGAAACCAAATTATATATAAGAGCATCTTGACGAACTCTGGATATATATAAAATAACTGAGTTTTCTCAAGTTTTAAGGAGCTCTGTTGATTCTTTTTGCAGTACCATTTTTTTTATATAATACCTATTGTCCTTTATTTAATTAAAATATGATCTTTGGTAAGCTCAAAGAATTACTTTAAAAAAAAAAAAAAAAAAAGTTCAAAGACACTATTTTATCCTAAGGAAATGTGACGTTTAAATGTGGCAATTATTTCATTCTTAAAGGGTAAATAAACTAGGGTATATAGTATCCAGCATCATTTAGAAATAAATGTATTAATCTTTTAAACCACCTAACTAAAATGAATGATAATTTGTGCCAAAGTTCGTATTTTAAAGAAATTAATTCATTAGTGATTGTCTTTTGTTCTTTGAAATCATTGATTTTAGATAAATTTATAAAGATTTTTTAAATATTTCTTTTTCCGATTGTTGTTATGTTGACATTGGAGAAAAATTGGATTTAAAACGAAAAATGTTTTTACAATACCTTTATTACTAGAAGCAAATCCTACACTGCATATACAAAAAATACATTAAAAGTAAAAAAATAAAAAAATTTAATATACACAAATTGAAGCTCAATTTTAAATCATAGGAACATGAGAAAGTTTATTATAGTTCACAGGAATATAATGTTAATACTGGCTGTAATATA
>SEYY01000585.1:379673-382173 GCA_009176605.1 Armadillidium nasatum
TAAATTCCAAAAGTATATTTAAAAACACTATAACAGAGAATAGATCGTTTGTTTTCCCAAATCCTGTTTTAAATAAATTACTATTTAAAAACACCAACTGTGCCAAGCTATTTTGTTTTTGTTTTTTTTTTAATTTAGACAAAGGAATGTATCCTACACGTATTCTTACGAGTCAACTGAGGTACTCACGAATTCCATTCTCTATTTCCGTTTGGCTGTATAGGAAAGTCACGCGCACGAGCAGATTAGCCTGTATTCGTGATTTTAGAAACGAGAGAGAGAGAGAGAGAGAGAGAGAGAGAGAGAGAGAGAGAGAGAGAGAGAGAGAGAGAGAGAGAGAGAGAGACAGAGAGACAGAGACAGAGAGAGAGAGAGAGAGAGAGAGACAGACAGAGAGAGACAGAGAGAGAGAGAGAGAGAGAGAGACAGACAGAGAGACAGAGAGAGAGAGAGAGAGAGAGAGAGACAGACAGGCAGAGACAGAGAGAGACAAACAGAGACAGACAGACAGAGACAGACAGACAGAGAGAGAGAGAAAAGGTCACGAAAGGAAAAGGAAGCGAGGATTATAATGAAATAAGTTTGATTATTGTAATTTATCGGAATTGGTAAAAGAGAATGATGAAAGGGAAAGTACAACTATAGAAAGAGACCAATAATTGGGTAATCTCATGAAAGAATAAAAGTAATCTTTTCGTAATAGGTTTTATGAATAGACATTTTTGCTGCCACTGTAGAGCTTTACAAAACATGTTCTTTAATTTACTTTGAAATTAATATGATTATATATTTGTATAATTAAATTTTAATCATATTTTGTGTCACTTGTTATCAAAAAATAAAGCTTTCCCGTATGAAAAAAATTATGTAGTGGACAAATTTTATTTTTAAGCTCTTAGATTATATCAAAGTAATGGAAATATGTTTTGTTTACAATTGGTATTACTTTTATTTAGCCTCTGATTTCATTTTATTAATCAGTTCTTCCATATTTTCCAGCTAAGTTTCAGTACGTTCATTTCTACAGTTTGCATTCTATTTCTTTTCTACTTCTCATGCCCCATATAGCAGTATGGGGTGTTAGTATACCTTCAGGTTTTTCTTCCTTTAATCCTATTCCAATATGTCTGATCCTTATGATGGGGTACAATGCTTTCACTGTTCTGCCCTATTTCTCACTCTTACTCGTAACTTCCTGTGTATATCTTCCTCTTCTGAATATATAATTCTAGTTCTTAATTTCTCTCTCATTAACATTCACTCCCAATTTTTGTCTCACCTGTCTCATCGTAATCATGATCTATGTTTTATCTTCATTCATGCTTAGTCCATTTTCTCTCAGTTTGTTTGAGAAATGTATCACCACATCATTAAACTTTTTCTATTCCACTCCAGCATGTCAGCTAAGTCATCAACGTTTGTCGCAATATCTTTGTCAAAATCTCGTTTCTCCTCCTTCAGCTCTCTTAACAGTGTTTAGGATTACGACAATCAAAATCAGTGACAATACACTTATGTGTATTACTCTTGTTTTTGCTTTGAATTGCAATTTCTTTTAGTGAACAGTTTTTGTATTACACTTGTCGTTCTTGAACACAGATTTCAAAGCTCGACTCCCCTCACGTAATCTCTCTCAAAGTATCGGATCGTAATCTTTTCTTAGTATGTGAAAACAATACATCATTTTAGTGAACTCCCATAAATTTTCTACTGTCATTCTCAGGGTAAACATAAGATAGCATTCTTCGTATAGTCATACTGCTCCTTCCATGTATATATATATATATATATATATATATATATATATATATATATATATATATATATATATATATATATTATATATATTATTTATTTTTTTTTTTTTTTTTTTTTTTTTTAAATAATTAATATATATATAAATTATAATTAAATGATAAATAAATAAATGAAAAACTCATTGATGTTATATAATTTATTTCTTATAAGAAAGTATTTTGGTTTTTGTTTTAATATTTATGCCACCATCCGTTGCTATAATAATAATAATAATAATAATAATAATAATAATAATAATAATAATAATAATAATAATAATAATATAATAATAATGATAATAATAATAATAAAAATAATACAGATTTTTTAAAAGAAATAATTACTATAATTACAATAAGCGTACATTTATTACAATAATTAAATATATTGATAATTATTTTTCTTAAATATAGGAAATAAGATAGAGTAACTATGATAAACGTAGTGCTGTTATAATTAGAGTAAACTTTCCAAAAATTGTCTGAATTATGTTCACAAAACTGAATAACAAATTTTATGTTGCGCAAACACCAAAAAAGTTTATCAAGAATTGCTATTGTGTGAAGAGTCGTCGGAGAGAAGTGTTCTTTCATGAAAGTTGTTTGACGAGGAAGCAATAAGAATTTAGTATAAGAAAATAATAGAGGAAAGCCTTGCAATAGTAATGACGTAGAAGTGACATAATATTGGCTAAATGATGACG
>SEYY01000585.1:387173-397173 GCA_009176605.1 Armadillidium nasatum
AAAAAAAAAAAAAAAAAAAAAAAAAAAAAAAAAATATATATATATATATATATATATATATATATATATATATATATATATATATATATATATATATATATATATATATATATATATATATATATATATATATATATATATATATATATATATATATATATATATATATATATATATATATATATACTTTGGTTGCTCCTGGTCCACCAGCTGCCCAATCTGGTTTTTGCTGAATAAATAAATATATATATATATATATATATATATATATATATATATATATATATATATATATATATATATATATATATATATATATATATATATATATATATATATATATATATATATATATATATATATATATATATATATATATATATATATATATATATATAGCGATCAATTGAAAAAATCAATTAAAAATAATTAAATAGAATATAAAACTAATATTTATACATATAAAAAAAATGAAGAAAATACTACAATAACTTAATATTAATATTCATTTAAATTTTTCTTTTAAATTCTTTTTTCTTTAAATTCACTGAAAAATTTTTATAATATTATTATTATTATAATTATTATTATTATTATTATATTATTATTATTATTATTATTATATTATTATTATTATTATTATTATTATTACTACTACTTCTACTTACAATCTTGTCCTTGTCGTCGTCGAGTTCAAATTCCTTCTTTTTGACTGTTTTAAGTTGGTTACGGAAGTTAAATTCTGCAGCTTTCTTTTGAAGTTTTGCAAATTTATTTTCGTATTTGGAAACTTTCTTCAAAGTAGGTTTGATGCTGAGATAGGTTTAGAGTGAATAGGTTAGTCAAGAAAGTTGATAATATTTAATTTGAAAGATCTGATTAATGGTTTATGCTATTGCAGGTTCAAAGGTATTAAAACTGCAGTCTGAAAGCTCGTCTCGCTTTAGCTGTTTAAGTAAACAGTTGCAATGAAATATGTATATAACCAAAAAAATATAAACCGTTAAAGTGAATTACAAAATCAAATAATTAAAAATAAAAAAAAAAAGATTAAATTAAAGTCAGTTATAAGACTGGAATAAAGAGAATTAAATAAAATTAAATTAATAATTAAAGGATAACTATTTTAAATCAAATAAAAGTCATATATTAAATAAAGGTCAATAATTATAATTCTTTTTCATTTGATTTTTATATATGCATATTACTCTTTTTTGTAGTAATTCAGTGAAAGTACTGTGCTATTATTATTATTATTATTATTATTATTATTATTATTATTATTATTATTATTATTATTATTATTATTATTATTATTATTATTAAGGAATATAAAAATACTTACAATTTTCCGCGAAGATCGTTTACTTGAATGTTCAGTTCATTAATCTGATATCAGCAGGAAAAAAAAAATTCATTATTTTTTATTTCATTTTAAATTTTACATTTTTTTTAATAGTTTACCATCAAAACAAAAAAAAAATTCATTATTTCTACTTCATTTTAAATTTTAAATTTTTTTAATAGTTTCCCATCAAAACAAAGAAATTATTTTTTTGATACATGCAAAATATTATTTACATTTTTTATTCATGAATAAATATTACATAATATATACTAATTTATTTTAATACATCTAAATCCAAATACAAGTATTTCCTTGTTTCGTTAATCAAGATAATAAACACTAATATGATTTTTTTAAATATTCCCAAAAACATAGTTTGAGAATTTAATTAATATTAAAATAATCGTTAGTAAACACACCAAGCTGATGTTCTACGCGTTAGGAATACACATTTCGGTTATAATAATAATAATAATAATAATATTAATAATAATAATAATAATAATAATAATAATAATAATAAAACTAATAATAAAACTAATAATAATAAAACTAATAATAATAAAACTAATAATAATAATAGTAATAATAATAATAATAAAATAATAATAATAATAATAATAATAATAATAATAATAATAATAATAATAATAATAATAATAATAATAATATGTTAAAAGATACAGTAAAACAATGTATTGCAAAAAAAAGGGGGTATGAAAAAAAAAAAAAAATACAAAAAATCTTATTAAAAATAAAAATAAAAAATAAAAAATTAAAAAATGATAAAAAAAAAAAAAAAAAAAAAAAAAAAAAAAAAAAAAAAAAAAAAGGCTTTTTTTTTTTTTTTTTTTTATTTTTTTTTTTTTTTTTTTTGCTGAAATATTTCCATTGCCCATCATATCTACGACATATTTTCAAAAAATTAAAATCGTCAAAATATAAAATTGTACCAAAAATTTCAGAAGACCCGCCTGTATCTTTTATCATTTTAGATATTTGATAAATTTTAATATCTACTTCAACATGTTCAAACAGGCAAACCACTACAGATAAGGAATACCTTCCAACGGTAATTTATATTTCAAACAATGAGCCTCTGAAGTTTTCTCCCATCAAGCCTCTTTTTTGTTTAATTAAGAAACTAGTACATTAAATTTTTTTAAAAATTTTTAAAAAAAAAGTACATTTTCAGAAAGGCATTTGAATATTTAAAATTTTAGAGATTAAGTCTTTAAGCTTGGAGGAGTAGGCTCAAAAAAATGCTTTAGTGCAAAATTTTCTACAATGAAAAAAAAATAAAGGTTTAGTTGCGAATCGGAAGTACACAGAAAAATTAGTATTATTAGTTGTAACAAACCGTAGATATTACTTGCAAAATTCTTCTGTAATTAGAAGGCAAATATTTTAATCACTCTTCATATCTGTTAATATTTTAGACTGAATAATAGTAACAGCTCAAGAAACAGATTGTTAAGATTAACACTACAGCAAAATTAAAAGAAAATAACAATTGAGGTCTGGTCTCAGATTGTATTTGCTTTTGGCAATAAAAGCCATCATCCTTCGTCCCCAGAACTCCCTGTCTAGCTAATTTTAAGAAGGGGATAGCAAAACAGTCAAAACCAGGCCTGCTTCTTTGGAGGTATAAATGGTGTATGGCACTTCCAGTATATTTTACCTGTTGTTGTTATGAGAGAAAACTGGGAAAAAATTAAATTTTCTGCAGGCCTAAAAAAATATTGTGCCCCTGGTAAAAATGAATTAACATTAAGTATATCTACACGTGTCAATCAAAAAGAAAAAAAAAAGCTCTACAAGTTAAAACAACATGAAAAATAAATGCAGGTGATTAAGGGAACCAGAATGTAAGGTAAAAAATAACCTTTCTTTTAATAAAAGAAAATAAATATAAAAAAAAAACAAACGAATAACGAATGCTTGATATGAAGTGCCATACATGGGAGGGGGACCACTAAAACAGGTTTTGGTGTATCCTGGGGACTCTTCATTGGTTAGGATATGGTTAGTTTAATAGATTTAGACAAGTAAAGATACAGCATAGGAAGAAATAGGTACAAATTTAAATTAACACAAGTACAGTTTTATCAACTAGTTTAAAAAGATGCATTTCACCGAAATGAAAAATCATGCATTTTTTAATTTCGGTGAAATAGCATGCAAATATTTTAGATGTGTTAGATAAAGAAGCTGCAAACTGAGAAATAGCACTATTTTTTTTAATAAATGAACTTAATAGATCATGGAGACAACGCTTCTTAAATTTTCAGTATGGCCAGTTTGAGATACAAAGTCTCATTACAAAATTAGTAATTCCTTTCACTACAATTTTTTGAGCTTTCTAAAGCTCAAAAAATATCGGTTGGCCAGCCCTGGATAAAAAAGGGATCCTATCATGAAAAACAAAAATATTGTTTCATTCTATAGAATATAAGGATTTTTTAAACTAAAATTGGGACACTATGATATATATATAAAGCTCATGAAGTGAAAAACAAAATCTATTAATAATATAGCTATCGAAGCATAAACGAAATGTAAATTAGGAAAGGATGAACAAAACAATATTCACAATATGGGATATAACATTATGCATTAATAATCTTTTACATTTTTACCAGCCAATATATAAGTACATAAACATACGAGAGACTTTTCTAATAAAATAAAAAAAAATGGGAAAAAATTAAAAAAAATAAAAATAAGTTCTTAATCTTTTTAATTGATAATTGCATATTAAAGTTATTAGGTTTATTCATTCTTCTTTTAAATGTAAATTTTAAAGGGTAAAAAGAGGGTAAATTAATCTCTCGAAGAAAATATGAACGCTAAAACTTACATGACAAAGGTAATGAAAATTTTAGTATATAATATAGTAACTTAAGTGGTAGTAAGGTAGAAAGCTAGTTATTAATTTATAGCAAGCTACATACACAAATGGAATTAAGTGGAAATGTATTAGTAATCAAATCTACTTTTAATTAAGCATCTTAAACTACTGCCAACTAAGTAAAATACAATAGGCTGTTACAAAACAAAACAAATATATAAAAAGAATTGTTAAACAAAGGGGCACACTTAGAATTTTATTTTGGCATTCGTGGTGAGATCATCCTTTTATATTTTTATTAGCTGGCTGGCTTAGGTCCCGGGAGGGTTCAAGTACAAATGATTTAAGCGAGGCTTATGAATTTTTTTATTTAGAAAAAAAATCTATTTGAATAATAGGTTATAAACATATCTATTCGGCTCGCTCTTTTTGTACTGGTCAACCCAAACTCCCGAGTGTGAGCACTTCATACAAGACATGCCACGAGCGTAAAAAGGACTTCTAAAATCTACATTTAATCCCTAAAACTCAGTAAAATAGATAACTACACGAATAAATTAACTATGGCTAGAACCAGCTTCCATAGCAAACAATATTTATGTAATTTGTAAGTTGGTGTATGCTTAGAGTAAAATAGCAAAGTATATATGTCTTAGTGCCCAGAAAAAAATAAGGATTAATATGATATATATATAATATATATATCAATACACATTCAAAACAAATTAAATCATTTATAATATCTAGGGCTGGTCAAGCCGAGATCACACATATAAATAACCACTATGGACATAGTCACTCCTTGAGTCCAAAAGTATCTGGATTCACGACAGTACCTCGTAATCTCTCCTGCGAACCTCGTATTCAAGATCCCATTTCTGGGATTCGCAAAGGAACAAACGCTCGTGGTATTCCTTGCAGATTTGCTTAAGTGTCTCTACAACAAAATATCTAATTAAGTTAATAATATATGAGCTTAAAGGCCCATACCGAAATACAACAGGTAAAACATACATGGAAATACACGAAGAATCGAAATAAGGGAAAGCAAATCATTGAAATTAAATGTGATATGAAAAGTGGTGATATATTTATGAATATGCAAAAGGAAATATAATGAATATGAATTATGGATATGAAAATCCTCCATTAGAAACAGCCTGAAAGTGAACGGGTTACTACAATCTGTTCATTAACACATCAGCAGCTTCGGGGGATAGTGTTCTTGAAAAATATAATCTTTTAATCTAAGCGGATCTACTTTTTTATTTCTTATTTTCTTCAGTCGCTAGGATTACCTGATAATCCTTCATTTTGATCTGATATTCCAGATCCCATTTGTCACCCTCAAGATTTGAAATACGGACATGGAATTCCCTACAGAGTGTCTGAAGTTCAGCTACAACAAAAATATTATTATTAAAAAACTATGAGTCATATTGAATTATATCTCTTAGTGCTGGTTCCTCTTATGTAGTTTCTGCAAGGCTGAGCCTTCTCGCCCTATTTAGGATCAAGTTGACATTTCCGATCACATACATAGAAAACATAAAACATAAATGAGAAAACTATATTATTTACACATATTGAGGTTTAAACAAACGTACAGGTGGTTACATATAAGATATTGAAATGTGTATTGGTTTGTTCGTCATGTGATCTTGTGTGAATTGGTTGACATGAAAAATGAAAATGACTAAAAATAAACATTTAAAATAAATAAATGAAAATAAAGCTACATAAAAAAAATTATAATAAAGATGGTACAGCTATACTTGCTACATAAAATAATAATAAAACTTAAACTTATTCATAGTTTAAGAAAAAAATATTTACAGAATATATCACAATTTTTTTTTCTTCAAGCTTTCTAAAAGAAAAGCGCTTAATTAAAAAAATAAATGAATAAAACAAAAAAAAATTAGTCCATAAAAAAATAATAATGTAATAATAATAATAATTTAATTTTAGCTTGAAATAATCTGTAACAACCATTCTATATTGACTAAAATAAAAAAATGATCAAATAAAGAAGCGCCATTGAAGGTATGACCAATTATGGATTAATGCGAACCAAGCAATATCAATCCATAAATTGACCACAAGCTGCAGACGAAAAAAGTCAAATTTGCTTTGGTTATTAAAATAGAGAATTTTTTTTCTTGTTTATTGTCTTTTCTTTTCACAAACCTCGTGATCCTTCCTCATAATTTCATGCTCGATATCATACTTTGCATCCTCAAGATTACTAATGCGTTGATGGTAAAGCTTAAGGTAGTCAGACAATTTTGCTGTCGATGAAAGACGGAGGAACAGGAAAATATAAAACGAGACAAACCGGACACATCGGGATGAGAACATGGAAAAAGGGGAAAAGCTTTTAACATACTCTAAAATGATGATCTAACACAGAAGACTATAACAGTGACCTACCTTTACTATTACATTAAAAGCAAATAAAACTATTTAAAAAAAAATTACTAAAAATGCAATCATCCTAATTTTTTTTTTATTTTTTTTTTTTACGTGTTTTAAAAACGGCTTAGGAATAGCAATGCTTATCAATCATCTAATTTATTTATTTATTTGTTTATTTTATTTATTTTATCATATCATTTAATTTGGCTTTTAAATGTTTCTTTAAAACTACATCAGTATATCTACACTAGAAAGCTTATTTAAACTCAAACGTAATCGACAAACAATAACAAAAGAACTTATAAATTATTTAGACAAAATTTAGATATAAAAATAACTTAAAGGAACAATTTATACAAATACTCAAAGGAGATACATAAAATAAAAAAGGAAAGATGAAAACCAAAAACAAACGTGAACGAATAAAGAAAAAGGTATCTATATAATTCTTTTTAAAAGAAAAGAAGCATAATAGAACAAAACGAGTATTTTAAAATACTGAAAAAAAAGTTATGAAATTAAGCTTGAAAAGAATTCCATAAAAAAAAAAATACGGATCTAAAAGTAAAAGAAAGATGATTTGGTGACTGAAATACTATTTTAAATCAGATTTGAGATCATGAAACATTAAATGATTATTTACCATATATAACTTAATATCTATTTCAGATCATTATAATAGATAGGAAATTTTAACAACTTTTTTCTTTTAGAATTCTAAAAATTGACCTTTGAAAGTCTCTCCTAATGTATTATTATTTCAATCCATTTTTAAAATTGATTAATTCTTTATCAAGATATTTGTATATGTATTGCAGATAGAAAATCAAGAAAAAAATGGTCTTACTTCATAAAATTAAGAGAAAATTCGTGTCCCCGAGTTACAGAAACGAAAAGAACGGATTTAATTTTTTTTTCATTATTTCAATCACTAAAAATCAAATATAAATCCTTTTCATACTTCAGTTTTTATTTTAAATAAATCAGATTTATTGATTGACTTTGGTAAAAGTATACCGCATAAATTAAATTACGGTCTAAATTTGGTTTAAAAGTTGAAAGTTTATTGACATAATTCATACGTGTTCGTTGCTACAAGCACCAACGTAGAACAATTTCATCCTGATTAGGCAAAAAGTTATTTAACATATTCTCAATGCTTAAAATTTATCAGGTTTGATTTAGATTTAAAATTTTGAATTGTAAAATTAAAAGATAATTCTAATATCTTGATTTGTTGAAACTTATATTTAAATTTCCAACACAAAACTCAATTTCAATAGTTTTTTTTATAAAATTTTAGCATCAACGTTGGAAATAGGAATACCCTATTTAAACTTTGAATCAATATTTGTGAAAAATAATAAAAATAGTAATTCTTATTTGCATAATTGAGTTCTAAATTACAGTTATTTATTTAAGTGATGAAACTTTTTCATTAAACTTTTAATTTAAAATATAAAATGTTATACGCTTCGAAATAACTCCTGATAAAATGATAAAATATATTTCAAATTTTTGACCCCTCATATTCCATATTTATTTCTTCCTCCAAAAAAAAAAGATTACCTTCATTAGCCCCTTCAAGAATCTTAGGTTGACCGCATCTTTGATCAATGATCTTCCTTCTTTCAGAGGCTTTCCTCTCTTGTTCCTTCTTGAGTTCTTCGGCAGCCTTTTTACGCAGAAGCAACTGAAAATTTTATGATAAAATTTTAAGACTGTATTAAACAATAAATTCTTCACTGAAAAGCTAGATTGTTATTCCTTTTAAGGACATGCCCCACTTTAATTATATTTTCGCTGGTAAGTGCTAGTACCGTTTATTATATTAAAAAAAATGCTTTAAAAAGAACAGAAAAAAAACATAATTTACAGTTAATTTGCAATCTAAACATGATGAGAATTTATGACTAATTGGGTGACTAATATAGAAAAATAGAAAATCATATCTTATTTACTTATTGCTCAATCTCTTTCTTATTACACCGTATGAAATTTCAAGCCTAATATTTTAATAACTCTTGTAAATTTTATTACTCTTTTCTCTCAATTTTCTCGAAATTTTCTTAACAAACTCACTCTGAGTTTCTTCTTTCTCTCAGGAGTCATGAAACCCTTCTTCTGCTTCTTCGCGCTCTGCTCCTCCAAACGTTTCCTAACCTCGGCCTTCTTGGCATCGAGAGACTGTTGCTTCCTCTTAGCTTCCTAAAATAAAAGGTAAAAAGAGCATTAACCTTGTTCATATAATAATATAAAGCATTAAAAGTTTAATATATATTTCAAAAAATTAAACTTTAATAAAATATTGGATCTGCCTACATGATATCAATGACAAAATGTTACATATATACATTAATTATTGTCAAATAATAATAAAAAAATAATTTAAAGCGATTATATTCATTAATTAAAACTCCATATCTATCTATCTATCTATCTACATATCTATCTATCGATATACCTTTGCATCTACCCATCTTTCTACATATCTATCTATCCATCTTCCTGCAAATCTATCTATCTATCTATCTATATATCTACATATTTATCTATCTATTTATCAATCTACCTATCTATCTATCTTTCCACATATATATTCATCTACCTATCTATCTATCTATCTATCTATCTACCTACAGTATCGCAATCTCACACAAAGACTTATCTTCAAAACCAAAAGGAAAAATGTGATGTACTGTATATTATTAAAAATGAAAGAAATTTAAGGTAAATTAAAAATATATCACTTTTATTATTATTATTATTATTATTATTATTATTATTATTATTATTATTATTATTATTATTATTATTATTATTATTATTATTATTATTATTATTATTATTATTATTATTATTTCCAATACTTGCTTACTCACGTATTCAAAATTACTACATATTTTATACGTTTTTGAACGTATAATTTCTTTACATTGCTACGTTTACACACACACACACACATGTATATATTGGTGCATTCAGTTTTATCTTCATTTAGTTGTATTAAAAATTCCAAAATTTGCTCATTTTTAAAATCATTTGCGAAAATGTTTGTTCATTTTTATATTGGATTTACTTTTGCTAAACTATATTTATACACACACATACACACATTTTTATTAATATTTTTTAATTTAATCATAAATATATATATATATATATATATATATATATATATATATATATATATATATATATATATATATATATATATATATATATATATATATATATATATATATATATATATATATATATATATATATATATATATATATATATATATATATATATATATATATATATATATATATATATATATATATATATATATATATATATATATATATATATATATATATATATATATATATATATAT
>SEYY01000585.1:402173-404673 GCA_009176605.1 Armadillidium nasatum
ATTATATAATTATTAAAATTATATATTATATCATATAATTTTCTTTCTTGCAATACTTACAGTGGTTGTCTCCTCTACTTCCTCTTCGGAGCTTTACAAAAAAAAAAAAGAAAAAGAAAAAAAAAAAAAAAAATATGAGTGAAAATAATATTATCAGCTAAAAATATTATATATATATATATATATATATATATATATATATATATATATATATATATATATATATATATATATATATATATATATATATATATATATATATATATATATATATATATATATATATATATATATATATATATATATATATATATATATATATATATATATATATATATATATATATATATATATATATATATATATATATATAATATATATAAAATAAATAAAAGTAAAATAAATTATTAGTTATAATTATTTATATACATAATTTTAATTATAATTTTGGGTTTCATATATTGTATAATTATTTTGAAAATTATTTTTTTTGAATATTTTTTATTTAATAATTAAAAAAAATAAAATAAAATTTTGTTTGTCAATTAATTTTTATATTTATAACATTTATATACAAGTAATTTTTAAAATTTTATAATTAGTTTCAAAGTCTAAATTTTTATATTTTATAATTATATTTTTTAAATTTTATAATTATATTAGTTTAATTTTCAAATTTTAGATATATTTTTAAACATAATTGTTTTTAATATATTGTTTTTAGTTTTAAATTTTTTTTTTTTACTTTTATAATTATTTTTATGAAATTATATTTTTTTTTTACTTTTATAATTATTTTTTTGAAATTATATTTATTTTTTTACTTTTATAATTATTTTTATGAAATTATATATATTCTATTACTTTTATAATTATTTTTATGAAATTATACTTATTTTTTTACTTTTATAATTATTTTTATGAAATTATATTTATTTTTTTAATTTATTTAAAAAAAAATTATTTTCGTTTGCAATTACTTTTTATTTATCTGTTAATATTTAAAATTATTTTGGGTAAAAACTATTGGTAAAGTGGTTAAATCAGTACCAATGTTATTAGTGGACTTGTCGACATTTTTCCGAATGGGCATCTCACTGATACCAATAACCAAGCCTAACCAACCATATGCCTAACATACCTAAAGGGGTACTACGTAATCGAATAAAGTTTCTGACAATTCGATTAATCATCAATGCCCATTCAGATGTGTGTCTTGGTCACTTATTTGAAATTTAAAAAAAAAAAAATGCAAATATGCGATGCAAAATAAATAGTAATTAACTTTAAAAATCAAGGTAAATAAATAATAAATAATAAATAAAATGCACACACACACGTACACACTGCAACCAGTAAAAATAAAATAAAAACCCTTTTTAAAGGATTTTTCCAAGATTTTTAAAAAAATGTTTTCCATGTGGTCCCAAAATACCTCATCAGCCATTTTGAATGTTTGGTTCTTCTAAGCTGTTTTAATAAAAAAAATACATAATTATATTTTTTTTTAATTTATATCTTTGGATTAGTTTGGGTTTTCCCTATAACTACATATATAAAATTGAAACTAATCAGATCTTTTTTTTTTTTTCTTCTGAATCTGAAAACAAAATTTGAAAAATTAGTTTGAAATTTCGTAGCCATCCGTTTTTCTGGATTCTCCTGAAAAATAAAAGTTTGAAATTATATCTCCATTTACGCTGACTTTCATACTTTTTTATTTAAAATTGGATTATTTAATTAAATATTTTGTAATATTTATGGACTCTGCAAGGTTAAGACCAATTCGATTGTCGTTTTATAATATCTATAAAAAAAAAAAAACGATTGTCTTTATTTGTAGTATTTGTAAAACGGAGCTAATAGAACTAATCTAACGTTTAGGGAAGAAAGCAATATGTCTATCATTAGGAACTATATAAAATACCTAATAATTTAGACAAATGTCAAAAAGACTTAAATATTCGAATCACATTTCCCGGATACTGACGAAAAGAAAGTGACTGTAATAAGATTTAAGTCTAAAACTTGCTTCACAAAAGGGACTCGAGAACTGACTTATTTGGGACTAAAAATAAGCTAAGCTTATCCCAATCGAATGCAACTAACTAGACTAAGCCTTCAACAATAATCATACCTGTATTCTTCTTCGTCTGATGACATTTTTGCTGGCGGATACTAGAAGTAACCTGAATGGAGAGACTGCAACCGAAAAAGATAAATAAAAACAAAAACAAAAAATAAAATAATTAAAAAAAAAAAGAATAAAATGACAAAATTAAAATTTTAATAAACTTCTTTCTGGAAAAGTTTTTAAGAAATAAATACTCGTTTTTGTCTTGTATTAATAAACATTGGAAAGGAAATTGAAAGGACAATTAGAAAAGGTGTAAACTAAAATAATAATAACAATAATAATAATAATAATAATAATAATAATAATAATAATAATAATAATAATAATAATAATAATAATAATAATAATAATAGATAAATAAAA
>SEYY01000585.1:409673-412173 GCA_009176605.1 Armadillidium nasatum
GTAGTTGGTTGTTTTGGTCAACAATCCCAAATTTAGAGTTTGTAACTTACTTGGTTTCGTAGATACAAAATATTTTTAGTAACAAACATACAGACGGTTCAGACGGAAAACTAAGCACATTAACGTCATACTTTTATAGGAACTTTTACCTTTATTTTTGCCTGTCTTATCAGTTACCAAAAATTTTTACCATAATTTTGAATCACCTTGTATATATATATATATATATATATATATATATATATATATATATATATATATATATATATATATATATATATATATATATATATATATATATATATATATATATATATATATATATATATATATATATATATATATATATATATATTATATATATATATATATATATATATATATATATATATATATATATATATATATATATATATATATATATATATATATATATATATATATATAGATAGAGAGAGAGAGAGAGAGAGAGAGAGAGAGAGAGAGAGAGAGAGAGAGAGAGACCCGAAATATGAAAAATGTCTTCATGAACAAGGGTCTCAAAATGCAGAGTTCAAAAGTTACAGCTACTCAAATTTCATATTAACTCCAGAATAGGAATTCCACTCGGTACAAATGTATCTAATGGCAGTTAACCTATCGAAGTTAGCTTTCAATGAATGATTAACTGTGGATAAAAACCGGCATGACCACAAGTGATATGATGCACAATCTTATGTATACCTTTATGCAAGACCACTAGCAATACTGTATTTCATGTTATAGCTTACATCACAAATTTTGTATGTAAAAAGCAACACCGTATGTTTTGAGGACCTAATACCCATAAACTATCAGTAACGTTTAAACTACCTTTGGAATTGCTATTCTCTGACTTACGGTCTCGTAATGTGGAGTACAGATCATTGGAATCGGTTTATATGCATTTGTGCATGGATGAGTAAATGATAATTCGATTTTGGCTCATAGAATGAACAAAGAAACCTATCATACTCTACAATGGCTAGCTCAAGAAAAGTTAGCTGCAATTTCACCACCAGCAATTTCACCAGCGTATCAATGAGTATGGTATCTTTCGACGTCGAATCACCGACTGTGGTACTACAAGAAGCATCTGCAGGCCTAAAGTGGAGAAGTATGTGCTAGACAGCATTGATAAACAACCTGGAATCAGCACTTGAAAACTTTCTGGAACATTCCTTTTACCGCATAGGGCAGTATGGAGAATTCTCCATGAACCACAACTCTGCCTGTTTCACATACAGTTAGCACAGTTTCTCAGCGTTGAAAATTACTCATCAAGATTACAGTTTTCACGATGGTTTCTCCAACAATGCAACGAAATACAGTTTCATTTCTGTCCTCTTTAAAGACGAGACAAAATTTGCAAAAGATTCGAAAAAAATAAAAACATCAATAGGCAGTCTCCAATCCTCATCCTTTGATAGAACCTCAAGATTAGCAAAAGTATTCTTGTAATGTATAGGTCCGTATTATTCATGCTGTTAGGATCGAAGTTTGTGCCAGAAACATTGTTCAGACGTTCGTACAGGCTGTTTTTGAAGCAAGAGCTAACAGGATCTCCTGGACGAAATTCCACAATGGCCATTCGACGTAATCTGCAGCACTTTAGTTTTGCTGCCAAAGAATATTCTGATGATATGTCTCCAAATAGATGGATTTGAAAAGGTTGATTGATTGCTTGAACTTACAGCACTTTCTCCCACTTGCAAACCATTGGACTACTTCTTAAGGGAACAAATGTAATTAAAAGAAGTACTCCAATGGCTTGCGTATGCTTTTGTATGCGACACCAATTTCTGCTGCTGATACTGTATAAATCAAACCTTTGACGTCTCACTCAAGACTCCCGGAATCCTGAGGGTGTTCATCAGTCCATGGTACGATGAAATGAGGCGTATATTGCTGAACGAGGTCGAAATTTCGAATATTTCCTCTAAATAATAATAATAATAATAATAATAATAATAATAATAATAATAATATAATAATAATAATAATAATAATAATAATAATAATAATAATAATAATAATTATTAATTAATTAATTAATTAATTCTTAGGATGTTTCTTTTGCATTAACCTGCTCCACTGGCTATTTTATCTGAATATTCTCCACGTATAATATATTACATTCGCTGTACTACACAGTTGTGTTATATTCCCTCCTTATGTTCACGTATTCGATGCAAATATCTATATCGTTGTGTAACTAATGCAACACTAACAGTCCCTAAATAGATATCAGTGATTGGTCAACTACTACTTTAAGTTTTCATTGTATGGCATTTCTATTTTGAAGTTGGTACAAATTTTGAGAAGTTATAACTTTTGAACTGTGTCATTTGGGGCACACGTTCATAGAGACTTTTTCATAGTTTGAGTCTGTACAACCACTGGTTCAAGTCTGGCCAAGCAATTCTGAAACACGCTTTTGAACTTTTCATTCTTGTCCCATTGTTCATAGACTTTTTGTTCA
>SEYY01000585.1:414673-426776 GCA_009176605.1 Armadillidium nasatum
TTTTTTTTTTTTTTTTATCTCCTCTGGTGGGCAAAGGCCAGAGGCCTACCAAAATTCCACCAGAGTTGGGGAAAAGTGAAGTCAGGTCAATCATAGGCCGAGTGTCTTTATACACGGCGTTTAAAAGGTGTGTAAGTCAAAGGAAGTTGGGAAAACAGATGAAGGGAGTGTGTTCCAGACTTTACCAGTAGAGTACATGTAAGATTGAGCATAGCGGTTAAGTCTGGGGTCAGGAGAGTTGGACAGAGAAAGGATGAGACTGTGTAGAAAGTCGTGTCGCACGAGCCCTTCTCAATGGAGGAGGTATGCGACGAGAGAGTTCAGAAGAGCAGTGTCCATTGTAATAGCGATAGTAAAGAGAGAGTGACGCAACAATTCGACGGGCAGAAAGAGATTGAAGAGAGTTAGTAAGAGCAGGAGAGTTGATGAGACGAAAAGCCCTAGACTCCACCTTCTTTAGGAGAGCTGTATGTGTGGAACCACCCCAGATGTGTGAAGCATACTCCATACAGGGGCGAACAACACCCCTATACAGAGCAAGCAACTGGGGTGGCGTGAAGAAATACTGAAGGCGCCTCAGAACACCCAACCTCTTAGAAGCTTGTTTAGAAAGAGAAGTAATGTGATCTTTCCAAGAAAGATCACGAGAAAAAGAAACACCGAGAATATTAAGAACAGATGAAGGTTTGAGTTGAGTGTTTTCGAAGAAGATATCATAGTTGTGTGGAAGATTGTGTCGAGTAGAGAGATGGAGGAATTGAGTTTTTGAGGCATTGAAAACAACCATGTTTTCTCTGCCCCAATTTGAAATACGAGATAAGATCAGAGGTCAGTTGCTCCAAGGCAACCCTCCTTGCGTCTATAACTGTTGTTGGGAGGGACGTCTTTCAAATTGAAAAGAATAATGAAGGGTGGAGTCATCAGCATAGGAGTGGATAGGAGATGAAGTAATAGAGAGAAGGTCATTAATGAAAAGTAGAAAAAGTGTTGGGGATAGGACAGATCCTTGAGGAACACCACTATTAATAGATTTATAAGGAAGAACGGTGGCCGTCTACAACAGCTGCTATAGAACGACCGGAAATCAGAGAGAAGGTCACAGAGAGAAGGATAGATTCCGAAAGAGGGAAGTTTGGAAATCAAAGCTTTGTGCCAGACTCTATCGAAAGCTTTCGATATGTCCAGCGCCACAGCAAAAGATTCACCGAAATGCCGAAGAGCGGAGGACCAAGAGTCAGAGAGAAGGGAAAGAAGATCACCAGTAGAGCGTTTCTTTACGAAAGCCATACTGGCGATCAGAGATAAGATTAGAAGAATTGAGATGTTTCCAAATCTTCCTGTTAAGGATAGATTCGAAAACTTTAGAAAGAACGGAGGTTAAAGAAATTGGACGATAGTTAGAGGGTTGAGAGGGGTCCCCCTTCTTCGGCACAGGCTGAATGAGCGCACGTTTCCAGCAAGAAGGGAAGGTTGAAGTAGAAAGACAAAGACGAAATAGTTTACCAAGGCAGGGTGCAAGCTCGGAAGCACAAGTTTTGAGAACCACAGGAGGGAATACCATCAGGACCGTACGCCTTCTTAGTGTTAAGCTCAGAGAGAGCAGAAATGACATCTTTAGAAGAAATTATAATTTTAGGCATAAATGAGTTGGAGGGGGTTGAAGGAGAAGGAACAGCTCCGGAATCGTCTAAGGTTGAATTAGAAGGCAAAAGTTTGAGCGAAGAGTTCAGCTTTAGAGGAAGGCAAAACGGCAGTTGTACCGTCAGAAGATACTAAAGGAGGGAAAGAGGAAGAAGCAAAGTTAGAGTTGACATTTTTTGCAAAATGCCAGAAAGGGCGAGAGGAAGAGAACCAGAAAGATTATTGCATTTTAAGCGGAGAAAGGAGTTTTTAGTATCTACGAAGAAATAGATTTTGCACGATTCCGGGATGAAATATAAGTTGCATGAGTTTCTGGAGTTTGAAGACGACGGTAATCCCTGAAGGCAGCATCCCTGCGGCGGATAGCACGAGAACAAGCAGAGTTAAACCAAGGTTTGTTAGGTTTAGTAGAAGGGAAAGAATATGGAATGTACGCCTCCATGCCAGAGAGAATCACCTCGGTTATGCGCTCAGCACACTCCGAGGGACCCCTCCCACGGAAACAGTAATCATTCCATGGAAAATCAGAGAAGTACAACCGCAAGTCAGACCAGTTAGTGGCACCGAAATGCCAGAAACGTCTCCTCCTCGCCGAAGGCGGGGGCCGTTCTTGCGGAAGACTTGAAGAGACAGGACAAGATACAGAGATAAGAAGGTGATCGGATGAACCCAGAGGAGGAAAGAGTTTAACAGTATAAGGAGAAGGATAAGAAGTTAGGAAAAGATCAAGTATGTTGGGTTCATCACCAAGACGATCAGGGATACGGGTAGGGAGATGCACCAACTGCTCAAGGTTGTTCTGGATAGAAAATTGGAAGGCGAGTTCACCAGCTGGATCATGAGAACTAGATGAAAGCCATTGGCGGTGGTGAACATTGAAATCACCTAATATGATGATTTCGGAGAAAGGAGAAGAAGAAAGAATGTGTTCTATTTTGGAGTTAAGATAGTCGAAGAATTTTGGATAGTCTGTAGAGTTAGGAGATAAGTAGACAGAACAAATAAATTTAGTTGTAGAGTTGCAAGAAAGTTTAAGCCATAAGGTAGAGAATTCAGAAGACTCCAAATTAGAGACACGAGAACAGACAACATCGTTGCGCACATATGCGCAACATCCGCCTTTGGCTGAAAATTGAGGATAGAGACAGTAGGAGGAAACAGAATAGGGTTTGCTGTCAGAGCACTCAGACACCTGAGTTTCGGTTAAGAATAAGAGATGAGGTCTAGAAGAAGAGAGGTGGTGTTCGACAAAGTGGAAATTAGAAAAAAGACCGCGAATGTTGCAGAAATTAATGAAAAAAGAAGATCGTGCACCAGGGCAAGTCCGGCATAGAGGTCTTGGTGGCACCAACCCCATCACCGGAGGCCACCAACTCCCAAGTGGTGATGGGGGAAGGAGTGGATGAGGGGCATTCTTTGGATGCCGCCCCTCGTAGCATCTCCGAGGCAGTTCTTCGCTTTCGCCATTTTTTTCTTTGCATATTAAAGGTAATGTAGGAGTAAGCGCTTGTAAATTTGTAGGGAACGTGAGAAGGAGTTGGGGAAGGAGAAGTGGGAGCATAGACACTCCAATGTGGACGAGGGTACACTAGAGACCCTCTGAGAAGGTGAAACGCGAAAAGGAACGAACCAAAGGGCAACGGAGTGAAACGGAATGGTCTAGCCCACCCTATCACTCCGCGGTTTAAGCTTGCATCGCTTCGGATGGCGCTACATCCTCCCCTAATAATATATATATATATATATATATATATATATATATATATATATATATATATATATATATATATATATATATATATATATATATATATATATATATATAAATATCAAATAAATAGAGAAATTCTTTCTTCTTTCGCTCTTTTTTTAATTTTGATTTTAAATATATATATATATTATATATATATATATATATATATATATATATATATATATATATATATATATATATATATATATATATATATATATATATATATATATATATATATATATATATTAAATTTTTTTTTTTGCATTTATTTATTTATTTACTTATAATTTATATATAAATATTTAATCGTTTTCTTTTTTCAAATAATTCCGAAGCTCTTTTTGCCCCTCCTGCCCTGCCTGGTGCCGGAGCAATGGTACCCCCTGTCCCCCCACCCCCTAGTTACGTTCCTGGTTCAAATATACATCAAAATTCCTATGGTATTCATAAAAGATGATGATATATATTTGATATTATTTAGAGACATCTACATTACAAATATTTATATTTGCCCATCTTCTATCAATTTTTTATACATATCTCTGCATTTAAGTGCAGTCTGAAATAAATATTTTAGACTTTCGTTTTTAGCTTTGACTCATAAAAATTTGATTTAATTAATCTAATTTTAAAATTATTTAAATTGTAGAAACTAATATATATTGAGAATCTTTTATATGGTACTTTCAAAATACATTCTAAATTAGGATACCACTTTTGGATGGCAACATCAAATTTTTTAACACACTTTTTATTTTTTTTTTTATTTATTTATTTTTTTTTTTCTTCTTCTTCTTCTTCTTTTCGTGACTAAAAGGATTAAAAATGTAGAAGAAAAAGAAATATAAAACTAGCTAATTTTCCCCCCACGTGTAATAAAAAAAAATCTTCCAGAACTTCTAGACATGTAAAATATTTTAATAAGGCCTACTATTTTTTATATATTTGAGGCTTTTCTTATTTGAAAATCTGGAAGTGGAATTTTAGACTCTGAACCTATAGTTAGAACTGTTTGACTGTATTTACTCTAGACAGTCCACCCTAAGATAAATTGATTTGTCTTAATGTTTGACTATTAGATATAGGGTAGAATTGTTAGGTTTTATCCTGTTTAACTATTTACTTTCACGTTGACTTTGTTAAGTGTTTCTGGTTTGAGGTATTAGGAGTTAGGAGTTTCATTCCTGGAAATTTAAATGGGAAGACCTATTATACTTTCTTTAACAGCAAAAAAAAAAAAATTTCAAAATATTTCTCACCCTTTTATTGTGTTTGTAGATCCAAAAATTTAGGCTGTTTATTTTCTTCTTAAATTTGGTTTTGCCTCGGATCTTGATTATGGAGTAAATCTTTTCCTAAGCCTTAAAAACTCAATAAAAATAAATATATTAGAAAAAGTATAAATTACTTTTTATTTTAATGGCAACTGTAACTGAACTATGGGAAAGCATAAAGGAGTGCCCAAAGTTTACAGTAAACTTTGGAGTGCCGTTGGTTACATAGTCCAACTTAAAGTAGTGATAAGGGACCAGGGTAGCTATATTAGCTACTTTTATAATTATATTTGATTTAAAATTAAATTTCTAAATTAAACTTTATTTCAGTAAATAAAAATATCACAGCGTAATTACAATGACCAAAAGAATAAAAATAATAAAAAAATACAAATTTAATATAAATTTTATTAAAAAAGAAAGAGAAAAAACATTGTTTTAAATCTCTTTATTTTTTATACAGAAGCTTCATCCACCTTGTCATGTAAGATTATTCCTACATGACTTGGGATCCATGTTATAAATATATTTCTATTGTTTAATTGATGCAAAATACTATGAATTTTTTGTATTATAAAATGTGTTTTATTGTCTGCTTCAATTACAGATAAGGAATCAGCAAATATTGATTAATCAGAATGTGGTCTAAACCATAAATGATTCAAAGTTTTATATATTGCATAATCTTCTACAGTAAATATGAGATTTTAAGTAGGTAACAAAAATTGACTCATCAATTCACCATTCAATACAACACTGTGTTCTCAATCTTTTGAGCCATCTGTAGAACAGATGATATTTACAATCTTTCAATGCATCAATTTTTTTCTTGAAATTATTTTTTGAATATGCCTGTTTGAGTATTCTTTCATGACCATTTAAAAAGACTCTTATCAACAGCAACATTCTTTGCTTTTCTTCAAAACATGAAAATTTTGGATAATTTATCCATTGGTAAATATGGTTCTTCCATTAGACTTTTCAATCTACCAATACAAGGCTGTGGCAATCCTCTCTGCCCATAGAAATCATAATGAAAAATTCTTCATAAAATAACAAGACGATCAATTTTTGACAATCTATTCATACATAATATACCCTAGTCCCAACATAGTCATTCTTATATGCAATGGCATAATATAGGCTTCAATCTCCAGTCTTAATTGCAGCTATGGCTATAAATCTATTAATAGTTTAAGGTTAGCCTTTCCATTTACATAAACGCTAAAGATATGCAAAAATTGAAATGTAATATTACAAATAAAACTGGCTTAATTTCAAATATTTCTTAAATAAATATATGATAAAATCTATCTGTTTTCACAACTTCTACGGCTTATTAAGTTTTAGATTTTAAAAGTTATCTAAAATATGAAACATATGCAATCAAGACGTTTTTAACCAAAGTTTGTTTTTAACACTTGCTCCGGAAAATTTTTTGTTTGTAAACAAGATATTCTTTTGCGCGACACAATTTGAGAAGCTTTTTCTGCATTTTCAAAATCGGGAATGCAAGGAAGTGCGCCTGTTTGTGACGTAGATCCAATTTAACCCGCTTGCGCGAACAGGCTGCATTTGGCTTCTGAGGAACGCAACTAAAATTTCAATATATATCGATATATCAGAGGAAAATGTATAATCGATATTTTTCCGATACTATCGGGAAAATATCAATATCGATATATTCCAACTCCCTAGTTTGCACGCTTTATTTCTTCCCAAGTTCCCACCAATTCCTTGTGACTGGAATATATAATAGAGAAGGGTAAGTTTATTTAAATTTAATTATGGTAGTTAATAAGGCGAAATAAATTGCAAGTCAAAGTTTTAATAACTCTAACTGTACGCTTCAAGGTATTAGGTTATACACATAAAACAAATACTCATTTTTAGATAACTGAATTAGTACACAGCCATGTGGAAAATTTATTCATATCATGAAATCGGTATAGACAGGAAATGTGTTGAAAATTAATGAAAAGTGTGTAATTTATAAATCAATGTTGCCTGGCATTTATAGCAATCTCCAGAAGCTTGAAATGTAATTTTTATTTAATCTACATTAAAAAAAAAAAGTTAGGAAAGCTTATACCTTAACACTGTGTTGCCATTTAGGCCTAATTATGGTTAGAGTAATTATTTACATAATGTTAGATAATGGCTCAGAGTGGAACTCGGAAGAAGTTTTTTTTTTTTTACTCAGCCTACCTATGTAGAGGAAATGATTATAGTATACATATTGGTTATTTGGGGGTTGATGGGCTCATGGAAGTTCCATCTCTTGTCCCATAGTCCATTTGCTTCAGAAGACAATATTCATATTCTTTGAAGTTCACTAGTGTGGAGGAGGAATTTGCAAGTAGCATCAATAACTGCAGTCTTGTATTGCAGAGGTGTGTTTGTTGCATCAAGCAGTATGGGGAGGGTGAGTACTGAATGTCGTAGAGGATATAAGCTTTGAAGAAGAGATCTAGCTATTAGATATTTTGGACAGTGGAGAAGGAAGTGTGAAATGTCCTCTACCATGGTGGGACACCAAGGAAAAAGGCCGTCTTGTGATGCCCAATCTGCAGAGGCGAGAGAGTTCAATCTTATATGGCCTATTCTAAATCTAGTGAAGGCAGTATCCAGTCTCTGGTTATGATTGATATATATGTATGTGGATGAGCAGAAAAATCCGTCCTGAACTGTTCCAAGTGAGAGGTAAACAGGAAAGTTTGAAGTTTCCAATCCCATATAGTCCTATAAACCTTGTTGATTATACTATCAGTTCCTCTGATTTCTAGTTAAGAATAGAACTCCAATTTTTTATTTTTTTATTTTATTTTATTTTTGTGTAATTGTAGTGTTCACAGTAATGGATTTTTTTGTACAAGACCAGTTAATGAACAGTGATTTTTTGGTAAGATTAAGTTTATTTGCTGGCTGTTAGGCATAGTTTTATCCTTTAAGTCCAGGTTAGGTTAAGTTGAACTAATTTGTTAAAATCTATCAAACTAGTTCAACTTGGATCAACCTGGACTTAAAGGAGTAAAATTATGCCTGATGGTCATCAAATACACCTAACCTAATTAAAAGCCACAGTTAACTATATATAATGGCTAACAAAGGCCTAACTTATTTTTTTTAAAAAATGTTGCTCTATATATATATATATATAATTTTTTTTTCCGAAATAGCTAGAAAATTTGTTTTTCAATTTTTTTTATTCCCATGATCATGTAACAAACTCCTCACGTAAGTTGATCTATCCTCAAAATGGATCCATTCTTTTTCTTGTAACGAGACTTGCTACTCGCTTTTACTAATCTCAAACTGGCTGCACTGATTATTTATAATAAAAGTATAATGTGTTTTACTTTAAGTTTGATACTATTAATATTTTGAAAAGTTTTTTAAAAAAATGATAAACCATTAATAAATTTAATTAATAATATATATAGTTTCAAATCTCTATGCATAGTTTTAGTTGAACTTGCAACGCATAAGTATGTTGATAGTTTCAGTAACCTGGTCTCATGAGAAAAAATCCGCTTCTGTGAATGCTACAATTACCAAAAAAAAAAAAAAAAAAAATAAAAATTTTTTTTATATGGTGTACCATTTCATCTGCTGCAAATTCATTTATACTTTCACTTTTTTTTTTTTTAAATATTGCTAAATTATATATATATATATATATATATATATATATAATATATATATATATATATATATATATATATATATATATATATATATATATATATATATATATATATATATATATATATATATATATATATATATATATATATATATATATATATATATATATATATATATATATATATATATATATATATATAGGATGGTAAGAAACAAGAATGGAAGTATGAATTTTTTTGTATGCAGCCTTCTTATATAAATGAAATGATTGTAGTACTTCTTTGCCATTTGCTGAATAAACTGAAAAAAAATCATATGATCATTTCCTCTATGTAGGTAGATGGATCAAGTAGAAAAAAAAATTTTCAGTTCCATTCCTTATATATATATATATATACAGTAAAGGTTAAGAAGTTGTCTGACCATTCAATATACGGAAATATCGATATTTTGATATATTAATGCAAATTTTTTTACATTTGTACTATTATTTAGTTTTCTAGTGTACTTAGTTTGATTTATCATAACCTGAATGATCAGCATTGCTGTGTGATACAGGCGTAACCGAGATGAATCAGTGTTACCTGTGTGGTATATGTAGAAATGGTGTGATTGCACAAATAAAACTACATCTATCTATTGTTGTATCAATCTTTCTAATGCATTGAATACATGTAGTATTACTGAGTTTTAATTAGGGTGTTTCATCTTTGTAACCCTATATATATATATATATATATAATATATATATATATATATATATATATATATATATATATATATATATATATATATATATATATATATATATATATGTGTGTGTGTGTGATGGCATACGCATTTGCATCCTCGTCATAATTGACAACTGCATCTGCATTTTTGAAAATTCAACATCCGCTCTTGCACTTGATGAAAATTCTAAATACGCATCTGCAAAAGAGAAATAATGATACCAATCCATCACCAATATATATATATATATATATATATATATATATATATATATATATATATATATATATATATATATATATATATATATATATATATATATATATATATATATATATATATATATATATATACTCCGCAAATAGTTATTTTTGGTAGGTTAGGCTTATGTTACCCATTAGGTGTAGTTAATTAATGAACAGTGGTTTTTGGTTAGGTTAGGTCAATTTGCTGGCCATTAAATGGGGTAGTTTTAAACTTTCAGTCTTGGTTAGGTTGCTGAACTAGTTTGACTTAACCTAACCTGGACTTAAAGGGTAAAACTATGCCTTACAGCCAGCAAATAGACCTAACCTAGTCAAAAACCACTTTGCTTGCTAACTGTCTTATGGCCAGTAAATAAGCCTAATCTAGCAAAAAAAAACCATTTTGCTAAGTTTCCTTCTCTCTTATATATATATATATATATATATATTGAGAAACTATATTAGACAATGTGGATTTTATGTAATTTTGAACTATTTTTTTTTTAGCTCCAAAATAGCTATACAAAAAAAAAAAAAAAAAAATTTTTTTTTACATTTTTGTAGCAATCATAGACTATGGTAATGAGACTGATTCATCAAGCTTGTAGATTGAGAAACTCTTTGAAAATATCCATTACTATCAGTGACTCATTTTCCTTTTTTTTTTTTTTTTTTTTTTTTTTTTTTTTTTTTTTTTCCTCCAATATGGCATAGCATTTCATCTGTCGCTAATTCATACTTCTATTCAAAGACTTAATGCCCTTTTACTGTCTTTTTTTTATGATGTTGCTAAATTGGATTCAATACTAGACTGACTAAAAAAAAAATTAAAAATATAAAATTTTTATCACCATCACTCACTTGATGGGGATACAGGAGCCAGAGCCACTATAGACAAATGATCGTGTGCCGTGGATTTGTTTTCATTGCTGTACTGCGTAATACAAGATGCGAATGTTTGTCTATGGGGGTGGAACCCCCTGTAGACAAACACTAACTGCAGATGTTACATTTAGCCTATCCTGAAACATTGTAAAGTACTCCCATACTGCTGAAGCTGATCTTTTAGCCATAGTGACTGAAAGTATAAACAAAATAATAATTTTGAAATAATGTAGCTAATTGATACAAATTTGATATACAGCAATAACATAGTAATTATATGTATAAATACAGGTTATATTGATAATTTTATATCTTACATTTTTTCAAACTTTTCCTTAGGTTCTTACCTAAGTAAACCTGTAGGATTACTATTGTGAATCAGAAAAAAAAAAATTTTTTTTTCAAATTTTTATACTTTTTTAAATTAAAACTATATATAATATATATATATATATATATATATATATATATATATATATATATATATATATATATAATATATATATATATATATATATATATAATATATATATGGGACCAACTGGGGCTGGAATTTTGCTGGGTCCGGGGTCTCCCAAGTTTGGCTGGCTGGGGTTGCCTAAAATTTGTAGAGGTCAGATACATTGAAATTTTAGGTTAGAAAATTAGATATGAATTGTTATGTTATGGAGAAAATAGATAGATCATCAAAGCTATAAATGCTTTGAAAGTGATTCCACATTGCCCAAACATAATTCAGAATATTGCTCATACAATAACTTCAATGCCCATTTTCGGCCCTTCAAATAATTAAGTCTACTTATTAGCCTCAATGAAAGGAGATCTAATTGAAGCATACTGGTTCTTTAAACAACTTCATTTTGAATAAAATCTTGAAATTGTTAATTTGATGAGTACATTTTGTTTGATAAATTTAATTGTATTAGAAAAAATTTTTTTTTGTTGTTTGAGCAAAGTTGTGTCCCACTCAAAACTATTATATAAGAATGAAGTTTTTTGAGTCCCATTGCCATGGAACTGCATTTGGTCTGATGTTCCTGGGTGCGGGTAATACCTAAATACAACTGTATAAGAATTAGGAAAAATCTAAAGATGGAGCCAAAGCCACATCTGACAATGTCTCTCGAGCTAGAGCTGAAACAAATTTCATCAACTCTCCAGCCATATATATATATATATATATATATATATATATATATATATATATATATATATATATATATATATATATATATATATATATATATATATATCCATATATATATATATTATATGTATTTTTTATTTTTCTCTAGTTAGTATATGTGAATAAAAAATGTGATACATTTGTATAAAATGAATTTATATAGAATATTGTGTATATATTTTTTTTGCCACTATAATATATAAATAAGATTTAATACAGATTTAACAAATATATATAAAGATACAAAAAAATGTGGCACAGCAACACATGTCTACTCCGCCTTTGTAACTTAACCAATGAGTGGTGGTTAAAGTTAATTTTACTCTCCCACAGAGTCTGTAGATGTAGGGGGGGGAAATAGAAACAATTTATGTGCCATGCATTTGTATCCTCAAAACCATTTCGTAATATATATATAATATATATTATATATATATATATATATATATATATATATATATATATATATATATATATATATATATATATATATATATATATATATATATATATATTTTTTTTTTTTTTTTTTTTACAGATTTTTCAGAATATATATAATTTTTTTTAATTTTGTCATTAAAATAACTTCAAATTTAATACAATGAATAATACAAACAAGAGATTCCTTGAAAATACAGATGGATTTCCAGATGCTAAAAAGGCAAAATTTGGAAGCCCTAATAACAGTTATCGAGGAAGAGGCAATTTCTCAAATCGAGGCTCATTTAGAGGAGGA